>VDFB02206299.1:0-15079 GCA_007258455.2 Sequoia sempervirens
GAATACACAATTGATTTCCTTTGAACAACATGTCTTCCTGAATGAAATAATCAAACCATTGACTCCTATCTGCCACTATTGGTTTCTTACATGCACTCCATGCTTCAACAAGATCTAGATCATTCTCATACATATGCTTCGGTTCTTCAAAACCCAATACTTCCATCTTCATCTTTGTCAACAAATTCCTTCTTCTACTTAATGCATATGTAACTTTTTTTAGCTTGCCACTCCTATGCTTCATCACAAATGTATAACTCTGCCCATATCATATGTCTCTAGTTTAGCTTACCCTAACTATTCAAAAATTGCAAAGCTTGATGATCAATATACAACACAAAATCCTTAGGTAGCAAATAATGTATCCACTTCTTTAAGGCTTGAATTATGGCATAGAATTCCTGATCATAAACTAACTATCTCCTTCTGGCATCATTCAACTTATCACTAAAATAAGCTATTGGTCTCCCTTCTTAACTCAACACTGCTCTAATTGTATTTCCACTGGAATCATAATCAACTTGAAATAATTTGTCAAAATCAGGCAATGCTAACACTGGTTGCTCTATCACCTTTTTCTTTAGTAATTCAAAACATCTTTGTGCTTCGAATGTCCACTTAAATTCTTTCTTATCTCCTCTCATTATTTATATCATAGGTGTGCAAATGCTACTAAATCTCTTAATAAATTTCTAGTGGAAACTTTCCAATCCATGGAATGGTATCTCCTCTCCAATGTTCACCAGTGTAGGCCACTCAACAATTTCTCTAACCTTCTCAGGTTCCATCTTCAATCCTTCAATAGAAATGACAAATTCCAAGTATACTAACTCTATCTTTATAAAGCTACACTTATTGATGTTTATTGGAAACTTATCATCTCTTAACGTCTGTAATACTTTTCTAATGTGCTACAAATGCTCTGATCTATTCTTACTAAAAATTATAATATCATCCAAATAGACAATAAAAAACTTACCCAAAAATTGCTTCATCATCAACCTCATGAAAGTGCTAGGTGTATTAGTCAATACAAAAGGCATCACTAATCACTCATACAATCCCCCATTCATCTTAAATTCATTCTTGCATTCATCTCCTTCTTTGATTATGATTTGATGATACCCACATTTTAGGTCAATCTTTGTAAAATACTTTGCTCCACTCAAACAATCCATAATGTCATCCATACTTGGCAATGGGAATCTATAATTGACAGTGATCCTATTGATTTCTCTCAATTCTATACACATTATCCATTCTTCATCTTTCTTTGGTGCCAATACAATAGGTACCACACATGGGATTAATCTCTCTTTGATCAATCCTTTCCTCAACAACTCTTATATTTGTCTGTTCAACTCCATATTTTTTGCATGTGTCATCCTATGTGCTGCTTTGTTAGGAAAAATTTCTCTAGGTATTAGAGATCTATATGATTACTAATGCTCTATATTAGTGGTTATCCATCTGGTACATTCTCTGATATGATATATTCATACTCTGTCAACAGTTCTACTACTTCTTCCTTCTTTGGGGTAGAATTCTCTACCTTCAAACTACTACACTTCCTTGGAATAAATTCAAAACTCATATTCTCATGTCTTAATCCTTCCAGAAACTTCCTTCCATCTACCAAAAATAGTCTGGAAGTTCTACAAACTTCATTTTTGTCCTCTTCCTCCAAAGGTATCAATTTAATTATCTCTCCATTTGAATTCATAGTATAGGTATTTATTCTTTCATCATGTATTGCTTTCCTATCATATTTCCATGGTCTTCTTAACAATAAATGACATGCATCCATAGGCATAATATCACACAATACTTCATCATGATATGACCCTATATGAAATTTCACCAAGCACTGCTCATTCACCAAGATCTTATGTTCATCTTAAATCCATGCTATCTTATACGGCTTTGTATGTTTCAATATCTTCAAATTAAACTTGGTCACCATCTCTTCTAAAACTATATTGTCAACACTACCACTATCAATGATAACTTTACATATCTTTCCTCAAGACTTACATCTTGTTTTGAACAAACTCTTCCTTTGCAATGGTTCTTCAGTCACTTCTTCATGCATCAAATCTCTCCTCTTTACCAATGATTCACCTTTCTTAGGTTTCCCAACTAAATTAAGGGATCCAATAGGTTCTTCATCGACATAAGATACTGTTCTGGTATGCTCAGTTCTTTTACTAGTACTTCCTTGATGACATTCAAATGCTCTATGTCCTTCACCTCAACACTTGAAACAAGTTCCTCTAAATTATCGCTTCTTACATATTCCTTCATCACTCCTATATCCATCATTATGGTAGGAATTATGACCTCCTCTATCATGTTGCAGTAGAAATTTTGATCCTCTCTTCCTTTGGGATATGAATTATTGTCCTTCTCTTTACTATAGTAGGGTTTTCCATCCTTATTTTTCTTTGCATAAGGTCTTCTTTCTCTGGATTGTGATCCACTTCTCTATCTTTGCTCAAAATTCATGTTCAACTTTTCCTCTACCTTTAATGTAAATTGGTATGCTTCTTCAACTGATGTCATCTTTACCAAGATCAACTCTTCTTGGATGTTTTTTCTTAGTCCATTGATGTACCACACAATCTTTTCTGTACTCACTTCACTATGTACAACCCTGATGATCATCTTGTAGAAATCTTCATTGCACTCTTTCACAAACTTCTCCTTTTTCCTTAGGTTCTACAATCTTTTCAACAATTCAAGCTCATAATAAATAGGTATGAATTGATTCTTCAACTTTTTCACCATCCTATCCCACTTTGTGATTTTCTCCTTTCCTCTACTATTCCTATCGAATTGAACTTCTTTCCACCATATAGTATGTTCTCTTTGGTGCAAGATAATGCTATATTCCCACCCACTCTAGATTATTTGATGTTAAGTAAAGAAGGTTAGTAGGTAGATGTTAGTGTTTTGGAGATATTTTGTCTTTAATAAGGTCCTTCAAGACCTTTGAATATGTTCTATGGTGAATCTTGGGTTTTGTGTTGCAATTGTACAATCTTATTCCTAAAGAGTCTTTGTAGCCTCTAGAAGGAAAGTGAATAGTGGTGAAAAGTAGGAGTTTGGAAGTCATATTAGGATTAATTTAAAGGTTTCCAAATGGTTCTTTGTGTCCTAGAACAAAACTCTTGCTAATAGTGTTCATTTAGCCTTTAATTGTCAATAATGATGTTTTCAAGTCAACAGAAGGTTTGGGTCGTTACAAATCAGTTGTAGGCATTATTGAAGGATCTAATGAATTGTAAATATTTAAAATCCTTGAAAAGGCATGAGGAAATATTGATGGTTCGAGGGGAAGGAACAATCATTGAATAAAAAGCAACCTATCTGTGTTAATTCTCTATTTTTTCTCATTATCTCTATATTTCTATATCTTTTCAGCAATGTACAAGTCATACAGGAAGTTTGATGAACTAAGAACCTTGTGAATTTTGTAAGTAATGGAACTAGAAATTTTTTGAACCTCTATTGAAGTGTCATTCACAAATTTATATTTTTATTTGTTGTTACTGTGTATTCTACCTACATAGAACATGGAAACACCGTTTATAGTTTCACCATGTTCTAGGCCTTCCCACTTACTGTTCCAGCCTGTTACTTAGCGGGGAGGCATGGAGATAGATTAGGGAAAGTATCTTTAATTTTTAAAATGAAAATAAAGAAGATTGTAGGCCGTGAGACACCATCACAATGAAGAATAAAGGCTTGTATAAGAAGGAATGAATAGGACAGTAATGTTTTTTGTTCATTTTTTGTTAGCATGAACTAGGAAAGGATTTGGTGCTGCCCTGCGTGGTAATCTGAACAAGGTCTTAATGCTTGGTAGGCCAAAAATCCTTACTGGATAACCAAAACCCTAGGCATTTGGAAGGAAAGTATGGTCAAGAATGAGGCTTTTAGGTGCCGGTGACCGTGATAAAACCTATGGAATTGGGAGTTTTGTGGCATTTTTGATGACTTTCCAAGATTTCATGGTGATTGGAGAAGTCTAAAGAGTAGTTTTTTTGTAAATTAGGGCTAATTTTATAGCCTTTTTATAGGGCAGTCTAAAGGATCTCCAAGAAATTGTGAAGGAACCTTATATGTTTGATTGGGGAATGGTGTTTGGGGTTTCATTGGATGCTAGTTTGATGTTGGAATGGTCCTTTGAGAGACTTCTCTGCGCGATAACCAAATTTTGTTGGTTTGAATCCTTTTAACCTTTGTTGATGATATAGTTGATTTAAGATGGCTAAATGTAATAAATAAAGGTTGTTTTACTAAAATCTCGATTTGTTTTGAGTCTCTCCACCTTGACTCGTATCACCTCAACTTGGTTTTTTCAAATCTCTCTCTTTTCAAATCTTCAATTTCTTCATATTCAAAGTATTCTTCTATATCATTGATCCAATCTATCAATTCCTTAGGGTTTAAATTTCCCACGTAATTTTGAATTTCAATTCTAGGATGCTTTTCAATCTTAGAAATAGCCTTTAATATATTTACCTAATTTGAACCTTCTTTTTCTTCTAGGTTTTCTTCATTTTAATTTGCAGCATGATCTAATTCATCATTATCACTTCCGTCTGCATGTCTAGGTTTTAGACCTCTCCTTCTATCTTCCTCTAAAACATCCAATCAAACTCTCATTGCTTGCATCATTTTCAACATATCATCCATCCTTTCAACAACATTCTCCATAGTATGTGTTTTCCTTGGTGAGATATCTCTCCTTGGATCTAGTGCAACTACCTCAATTTGGTGATCTAGATACAAGGGTTTCAACTGCCTCACAATCAATGATCAATTGAAAACACATGTAGTTTTCCTTAGGTTGGTGATTTTTTCACCACAAGGAATTCCTTCAAGTTTCACAAAACTCACTCTAATACCACTTGGTGTAGTCATAAATGGAGGTTCCATAAAGGACTATCCAATCATGCAACTTAGATTCCAACACAATGGAAAATAACACAAGAATATGCTCAACAAACATGAACTATCATTGATGCAACAACTCGCACTCTTACATGCATCATATTCCTTATATGAAAAATAATTAGGGATCACATTCATGCTAAAAGGGAATTACAGATATGACAATTGGCACAAGGCCTTATTACATCCCACAACCTTGAAGGCTAGATTGAATTATGAACTACTACTGATGATCTACTTGATTAAATACCAAACTAATTTCCAAATGATTACAAAGGATATTAAATATTAATCTCCAACTCCCAATATGATCTGTGTTGGCCTCAAGGGCTTACAAACTCCAATGAATGATCAAGCATGTAGGTCAGCCTCAAACATGAGAATATAACACGCCAATAAATGAAATGAAATGTGGATCTCCAAGAAAGTTACCCTTGGACCAAAAATTCTTGAATGATGTTCCATTAAGCTCCACACATTTTGAAAAAGGTTTGCACAACAAACCTAGGCTAGGTTGTCCCAAATTCTTTGATGAGAATGACAGTGAAATTTTGAGAGTGATAACTTTCTACAAACAAATGGATATCTCTTGAAATCTAGATACGTTCAAGATGACCTTGTGTATAAATTATATCCTACTCCATGAGCTAAGAAATTATAATGTAGTAAAATGTGGAATGAAATGATTAAACAATTACAAACTAAACAAAAAGAAAATAAATGTTTTTGGTTGATATAGGATTTCTTTACAACTAGGGATGCTCCTACATCATTATTTATATAAATTTGTAAGTTTTCAACATGATAAACTTAACATGTACATGTTTAACATTTTGAAATGTACAAGTAATTATTTATTTATTTTTATTTTAATTGTAAAAGCAAGTGACCTTCACATTACATTTCAATGAACCAAATACTAGAGTAAGCATTTTTATTAGAATATTTTTTTATAAAATATTCAACCCTCATGTAAAACCCTTATGTAAAACCTCCTCACTTGAAAACCTCCCACTTTAAACCCCCCACACCCTCCATTGAGAAACTATAAATGAAAACATAACTGTGCTAAAAAGAAAAACTATATTTAATCCAAATTTTACCTAATAAATTCCCCCACATGTAGCATGGTTCACATCTTCAATACAAACCATTGTTAATTTAATTAGGTCAATTGATGTTGATCTATATAGATTTTTAATTTAGAAAGAGGAGATAAGAAAATTCTATGTAGATGGACTATTGTATAGATAGATTCTCAATTTACACATTACTAACCAAACCCACATTCATTGACCTTTGCACAAATCAACACACACCTCCAAAAAAAAAAAAAATTCAATTCAGTGGTGTAGGCATCCAAATATTGTCACATTTTAGGAGTGATGATGGATGGTCTTGCACCTTCAACCAAATGCCAATTTTGAGGTGTCATTGTATTTTTTGAGAAAATTATGGGTAAAGCTTGAATTGGGTTGATTCCCAATTATTTTGACATTAGAGAATTCTAGGGCGTTGGTGGTGACATGCCACACCATAGGACATGGGCACATGTCAATCCAAATCGACCCATGCATGTTTCACCCATTATTGCTCCTTCTTCACCCAATATTCTTGCACCCATTTATTAGTGGAAAATAGTTTCACCATTAGGAGCATTGAGTATGCTCTTGGGAAATCTATTTGACCAAGCTACCCAAATGACAACTAAAGTTAGTGGTAGAGAGCATGAGGGGGATGGTGTTGGTCCTAGTACCTCACACATGTCAATGCCATGTGAACATTGCAATCAACCATGATATGGTCTTGCTTGTGCATCCACTTTAGGAGCTACAACAGAGGAGTATTCATTCTTAGATTCAATATATGATCATCCTATGTAGAAAATGTCACATTTCTTATGTAGAATGTAAATATTAAAATAAATAAATAGCTTGATCTATTTTAAAATATCATTTATCAATTAATAAATAATGAATTATATATTATAAAATATTTGGTGTAGATGATTAACTCGAGGAAATCATCTCGATTAGATCAATTATGTCTTATGTCGACAATTTCACAACTTAGAAAATGTTATGGGGTGGACCAATAAATTGACCCTAAAACCATAGAGTTCATTATTAAATATATAAATATAATTATTTTCTTCAAAGTAGATATATTTTAATACATATAATTTAATTCAAATACATGAATCTTGGGAGGTCATAAAATTCCATGTTGGATCGTCCAAAAGGTATGGTGAGTACTCCTTTACATCAACTACTATGCCCGAGTCATCCATGGCATGTAGTTGAAAATTGTAAAATTTACACTTTGAATTAACTTGAAGTATAATTTTTTAATTTTAAAATCATTCTTGAATTTATATATTTATGTCTATATATATTTAGGATGGTAGCACTATTAAGGTAGCTACTATTCCTACCACTTGTAAGGGACAATTTCATGAGTGGTCCATAACATTATAGGTACTATAGTAAATTTTCTATGGAATTTATAGGTCTTTTATATGTACATGTTTTAGTAAATAGTCAAGCTTAATTTGTACTTTAGTTGAATATCTTGGATTAGTAGATGAGATTCTTGGTGCAAAATTGATAGCTACACTAGGGTAGCAAGATGTGGGAGTTGATGAACATAATATGGTACGTGCATGCACACTTGAGCTTAGATTTAAATAGTTAATTTCATTATTTTATAAATTAAATAATATTATTTAAATAATATACATATATTTTTTAAATTTTTATTTGATTTCAAGTTTCTTTTTCTTCTATAGTGTGAGCCAGGTGCATCTAATTCATGTGGAACAAAGAGGCCTCTCCATTTTGGTGATGATAAAATATAAATATAATTTGACATTGGTTTCATGGACTATGGAATGTATTATTTTATGGACTATGATGTAGCTATTTTATATGCTGACTATGAGTACATTTTAATATCATTTTATTATGTATTTTAATATTTCATGGACTATACATATGTTGACCATGAGTACATTTCAGTATGTTCTTTTGTTTCATTTTGTGTTCTTTTCTAATTTTTTCTTTTTGGAGAACCATTGATATGAATTTAATAATATTGCTATAAATTATTTTATGTTCAAGACTATAGTTTGGAATAAAAGGTAAAATTTATGAATTGCTCATAAAATTGATAGGCTCTCATATATAACAATAATATATGAAAATAAATTTATATGTTTATATTAAAAAGATGGTTGTCATAGTACCAAAAGATTGACTTGTTAATGCCCGATACAACTACTAGAGTTAATGAATCCATGAGAGGTGGTTAAGCCATGTCATGAACCTGAGCATTGTGTTGTACAACACAAGGAGACCAAGGGCACACAACTTGCAACAATTCCCTCAACACAAGCGAGGCGTTCGAACTCGTGACCCAAGCTTTGATACCAATTGTTGCAAAGATGATTGTCATTGCACCAAAATATTGACCTATTAATTCCTGATACAACCACTAGAGTTAATGAATCCATGGGAGGCAGTTAATCCATGCCACAAACCCAAGCGTTGTGCTACACAACACAAGGAGACCAATGACACACACTTTGTAAAAGTTTCAATATTCTCTATGTATGTGGTTTAAATTAACTATTATTTTAACTTTTACACATTGTCCCTCTTGAAATATAATCCTAGAGAAAATTTGGCAACATAGAATGTAGAATGCAAAATTTGCGCCTCTTGAAAATAATCCTATAGAAAATTTGGTAACATAGAATGTGGAGTTTATTTAATGTGTAATTTATAATATCACTTACAATCTATCTATATATTTAATTATGAATTCAAATGCAAGTACTTTCAACTTAAATCATAATTCAGATTCACTTTCTAAATTTTATGAGCTTTCACACTCTAGCAATGGTAACAACTTCCAATTGGTTAAAACTTAAGTCAAACTCCTATATTTACAATAATTAAAAAATCTCAAATAAAGGTCTATCTATTTAAATTTAAACTTCTCACATATTTATTATTTTAAATAAAATTTAGATAAATATGGGTTCATTGTCTAATAAAATGCACTAACAAGCTCTGTTTGGGTCAACTAAGTAAACCACACATGTTTAAGGGGGGGTCACAAGGAAAGATCACAATAACAAAATTTGGTAAAGAAGTGACATGGATTGAATTTTTTAGGGGCAGTCCTAAGTTCAAGAATGATTTAGTTGTGTAGTTTAAGGCAAGGTTATTTCTAGTCAATAAGGTCATTTAAAGTATATATTTAAAAAGATAGTCCCTCTTATGAAAATAATCTTCTAAATAGTAGGTAGAAAATATATTTCACTTATAAACAAGGTAATAATAATCCCTAATTAATAATTATACTTAGGTACCTAATATGGCTTGTCTTGCTACCTATGCTTTCCTTAATTGATCCAATTATTACTGCTAAATGAAAACTATCAAAATTTTATTCAAGGGTAAAATTATTCTAATTAGGGGTAAAATAATCTCAAGTATGAATTTAATTGTGAAAAAAATGATCCCAATCTATAATAACTACAAGTTATATGTTATAAAGTTTAGTCAAGGATTAAGTGTTCTAATGATTATCGTAGTTCTATTTCCTTTTGCAACTTTTGAAAAGGTTTTGATGAGTCTTAAGATCTCAATTAATAATAATTATATATTTCTCATGAAGCATAAGTATGGAGACTAATATTATATAATTAGAGTAAATAATATTATAGAATTATTATTACTAACAAGTGTTGGCAACACAAGGGAAGACAACTAAGAGAGGGGGTGAATCAGTTGTCACATAAATTATACTTATTAAACTTATTCTCAAATTTGATAAATAAACATGAAAAAATAAACCATCAACACATCAAAACACACATAACACCAAGATTTTTTACGTGGAAACCCTGTTAGGGGAAAAACCACGGTGAAGGTTAATCCACAAGATTATACTCTGTTAAAAGTATAAAAGAATTATAAATGGGGAATGCACATGCATTCGAGCACAATGCCTAGAGCTCACTACTCAAATACAAAAGGCTTACTACCCAAAGGAAGACACACTATTCTACAGTCACATTTAAATTACATCCAGAAGATTTTGAACTAAGAAAATAGCATCTTCTAATGCCTGATTACAGTTTCGGTTAAGAACATAAACACTTCTTTTTGCTCACTCTTCTTCACACTTTACTTCTACCTTCAAAATATTAGAACATTATTCACACACAACAATGAGCATACATTACACACCACTTGCTTCAAATGGTATAAACAATCGATCATATATATCCACAACTAAGGATTACATCAACTACATGTCGGCCCAACAAAATATAAAATGTGTACAAACTGTCGGCCCAAATCAATAAATAATTTATCAATGCGAACCAAACAATGTTAGCCACAACATAGTAAGGACCCAAAATAACATCCTCAAACATGAAACGCTTTAAAAAATTATGCCTCGAAGATCTGCAACACACTACAATCACCCTGTCAGCCATGATCATGAAAAACATGAAATCACAAAATAAAACCACCAATCGTGAGCACAACGATCAATGAAAACCAGAAACATAGATATAGCACGATCTAAAAACATCCACAAGCATCATGAATCACCACAGAAGCATCCACAACAAATCAAATTACTAGAATCACATTATCTTCTTTCAAGAGCACCAACTAAAGCAACAAAACAACTGTCAGAACATAGATACACATAACTCAATCAAATCTTCATGTGAACCTCTAGAACTTCATGTGGATAAACTAGATATAATTTTCAACAAACCCTTTAATCCACAACCTCTTATCATCAATATATTGAGCTAGCCACCATGCTGAACTTCATTGCATCACTAACAACCTGCAACTTATTTTATTACAATTTTCTCAATATCCTCGACATATACAACCTTAAAGACATTAATTCCAATAGTGTTGACATCAATGACAACCACATATCAGCAATATCCAACAATCTCCCCCCTTGGAATTGATGGCAACACATGATGTGAAAAACACCATCAACACAACTTTCTCTTAGCACTTTCTCCCCCTTAGATTTTGACTCTTTTCTCCTTAACTCTTTCACAGTTTTTCGCATGACTCTTCTCCCCCTTTCACATCAATGAGAAAGATACACATTATCTTTCTCCACACAAGCTCTAAACCACATTTCTGAACATCTAACTACTCCCCCTAAGTAGCAGCCACCACAACATCAATCTGGATCACAAGTTATGACTATGAAATGCACGGTCTGATGCAAGTCAATTCATATTAGTTTTGATTAGGAGGGGTAATCACCCATAGCTTCCCTTTGAGATACTCAAAAGTATCCTTATGAAAGGGCTTGGTAAAGATATCTACAATATGTTCCTTAGTGGGCACATACTCCAATCTGACTTCCTTTTCACTCAACTTCTCTCTCAAAAAGTGAAACTCAATAGATATATGCTTGGTTTTTTAATGCAGCACTGGATTCTTCGAAATGTTAATTGCACTTGAATTATCATAGAATATAGAAATAGGTTCATCATACAAGACTAGATGATATCTTTCAACATTTGCTTCATCGACAATACTTGAGTACAATTGTTAGCAATAGCAATGTATTATTCCTCTACAGTAGATAAAGAAATGGCATTCTGCTTCTTACTTAACCATGAAATTAGCTTCTTTCCCAAGAAAAATGCACCACCATTGGTACTCTTTCTATCATTCACATCTCCTACCCAATCAGCATAAGTAAAAGCACTCAAAGTAAGGTCATCTTCTCTAGGATACCATAGGCCAAAATCAATTGTCCCCTTCAAGTACCTGAAAATCCTCTTTACAGCTATCACATGAGATTCCTTAGGATCAGCTTGAAATCTTAAAACAATGCATATGACATTCATGATATTAGGTCTAGTTTGAGTCAACTAGAGAAATCCACAAATCATGGGTCTGTATCTAGTCTTATTTGTTTTAGGAGAATCATCATCTTATGTTAACTTACAATATATGGTCACCATAGGTGTACCAACAGGCTTTGAATCTTCCATACCAAACTTCTTCAGCAGTTCTTTCACATACTTGGACTGAGATATAAAGATCCCTCTATCTAGCTAAGTAATTTGAAATCCCAAAAAGAATTTTATTTCCCCAATCATAGACATCTCAAACTCACTCTGCATCTCATCAACAAACTCCATGCACAAACTATCATCTCCTCCAAAAATTATATCATCAACAAAGACTTCAACAATCAAATCTTTATCATGATCAATCTTGGTATAAATTCTCCCAGTGATTGTACCTTTACATTAAATCCAAGCCCCAGCAAATGCTTGTCTAATCCTAACATACCATTATACTTGGGGGCTTGCTTAAGTCCATGCAGTACTTTCTTCAAGCTGGAAACCATCTCCACGGTGGTCAATTTGGAATCCATCCGAGTTTGCTCCCAATATACACTTCTTCTTCGGTTACCCATTTTAGAAATGTTGGCTTGACACATCCATCGATAAACCTTGAAGTTTTGCTTAAGAAGCGCCATGAGAAATAGTCTCACTTAGCTTCAATCCTAGAAATAGGGGCAAAGGTTTCTTCAAAGTCAATTCCTTCCATTTGGGAATATCCTTTACACACCAATCTTGCTTTGTTTCTAACAACTTCACCTTGCTCATTCAACTTGTTTCTAAAGACCCATTTAATTCCAATTACATTTTTGTCCTTAGGTATAGGAACAAGAATCCATGCATTATTCTTTTCAATTTTCTATAGTTCTTCTTTCATTGCTTCCACCCAATGTTCATCTTTGCATGCTTCGGTATTGGCTTACTATTAGGCTCGATCTTTTGAGGATCAAACAATATTCTTACGCAATTCTTCTCCTGGATTTAAACATCTTTTGTTCTTATCACCCATAATCTGATCTTCTAAATGATTTAGTCTTACATACCTTGGAGTCTTAGGGTGTTCTTGAACTTCAGGCTCTTATGATCTCACATCTGCAATTTCACAGGTTCCTTCCTGTTGATTTTCCCGATTCACCGGAATGATCTAAACAGTTGGAAATTAAGACTTTCTTTTCTTTTGCTAAGACTATCACAGAACGATCCTCTAAATCCTTATCCATAGAGTTCTAGTTTTTTCTAAGCATGTCCTCATCAACCTTGACATTAGCACTTTCAATCACTTTCATCAATCTCTTATTGTAGCACCGGTAGGCTTTACTTTTAGTAGAATAACCAAGAAAGATTCATTCATCATTTTGAGCATCAAACTTTCCTATATCTTCATCTCTTTTGATATAGCATTTTACTCTACAAGAATTTTTGGAAATTATCTAGCAGTGGAAACATGGCCCATACCATAAAGCTCATAAGGAGTCTTACATATCACCTTTGGCTTATACTTTCGATTGGGAGTGTAAATGCGGCGATTACTCATAAAAAGCTTCTCTCTAGTAGATATAGAGACACATTTCCTTCCCAACATCATAGTCCACAGGGCACTGCTTGGATTGTCATGTTCTTCCTTTCCAACAGCTCCATTTTGTTGGGGTCCACGGATGGTATCTCTTTATCCCATGCTCTTCACAAAATAATTAAACTCACGGAAATTAGATTCCTTGCCACCTCCCTAAGCTTTGATCTCCATTTATTTTAATCTTTAGACCTATCTATGTCTCAACCCCACTTAGCCTTAAAATCTTGAATTCTCTAGGCCTTCATATTTTTTCCCTTAAGAAGTAACCCTTCAAATCTAGAATAATCATCAATAGAAATTAACATAAATACACATCTACGTTAGCAAACTTTGACTAGTGTAATTAATATTTAATTACACTTGCATACTTTTATAGGTATATTTTAATTCCTAGGTTAATTATTCTCATCCTTATCTTGTTGAGCTATCTTGTTGCTCAAGATAAGATTAGGGTTATACATACTTTTCTTTTATAAAGCAAATCATCTCATGTAATTGTGAATTCCTAAATAATAATGGCGCATCTTTTTGCAATGGCTTTACTTTCTTTTTCTTTTCTCTGCTGGAAGGTTTTTGGACTTTGCGTGTCTAATCTTGGTTTTGACGCAGGTATCAAGCGTTGATTTACAGCCCTTCTCATATTTTTTTGAAAAAATCATTATAGAGTTCGTTCAGGATTCCTTGAGGGTTTCATGCCTTGAGTTCATCTATGCAACATTTTGGAGTAGATCAGGCTTCACCATTGGATTCAGAGTGCTGGAAAAAGTCAAGATTGGCTTTTATTTTGCAGATTTTGGTCATCGTTTGCTAGATCTGTGAGGGTTTCAGGCTCAGAGATTTTTTACAAGCTCTGGGGGTATCCAAATTTTTGGAGCATTTTGAGCACAAACGGAGGTCACCATCGTGTTCGCAGGGCCAAAAACCCTAAAAATGCCTTTTGTTTCATTGATTTTGGTGAAAGTTGATTCTGGGAAAAAAAAATTGCCAGGGAGGTTGTATGGCCCTCCAGCACGCAGTATGAGGCAAAAATTTCAAAAAAAAAAATTGAAAATTTTGCAGAAAATTATGCACTTCCAGTTCAAATAGGCAAGCGCCACCACCGCACCACCCGGTGGCCAACAGGAGTGGTGTCCACCAGGCGGCACCACCTCCTCCACTGATCTGCCCATCAGCCCCCGTGAGCTCCTTTTGGCTCCACCTTGATCACATGGAGGACTGGGGGCCCTCCGCCAGCCCCTGAGGGCTTTCCTCCCTGCAGTCATGGTCCTATGGTGGACCAAGGGCCCGCGCCTAGCCCCCGACTGACAACAAAATATTCTGGAAAATATAGAGTATATATTGGTGGCCGAGAAAATTTTTCGGCAAGGGGGTGTTTTTTACCCCAACGGCCTCTAGGCTATCAAATTTTTACTCGTGAAGTGCTGACGTTAGCGGATGTACGACACTCTTTGCCCCCTCCTAACCCCAATTTTCCTTCAAGGAGCAGTTTTTTTTCTTTTTGGCATAACTTGGGCATACGGTATCAAAATCGGGAAAACAAGATATCACTAGAAAGCTGGTTTCGAGCACTTTCTTGTGGTATAGTTTATTTTTCAGCATTTTTCTATTTAGTTGAATTTATTTCTGTTTGA
>VDFB02206300.1:0-25410 GCA_007258455.2 Sequoia sempervirens
TTATGACTTTGGTGGCTAAACTAGTTTATCCTTGTTGTTTTCGAGGTCGGCCATGTGTCGTATTGTGATTCCTCTCCAAGGACGTATGAGGCGGACTTGGTGAGTGTATAAGAGGAAGTAGACGCAGGGAACCTTGAGGATGGGGGTATGTGAGGCTATTTTATAGCTAGGACCCACTACCCACCTATGTGTGATGACTATCTCTTGGAGGCTAACCACCTTGTACAACAAGAGATGGGTCATAGTGGTCTTTTTTGGATGGTCTCACCATGTGTGTGTGGCCTAACACCATCAAGCCACTGAGTGTGAGGTATGGATTATGTGAGATGGATATTGGCTCTTGGCTCCTGGATTATGTATTGTGGATTAGTATGCTGCTTTCCGGCGTCCAGATGGACCCTTGTGTAGCCTTGTGTTGTGTGTTCCTAGTGATGTGACTGTGTATGTATGTGATAGAAGAATATTTCTTATAGTTGTGCCTATTGATGTAAAAGAGGGATAACCATACTGTGTTAAATGTGAGGGTATTGTGACTCTGTGGTATAAAATAGATTGGATATTATTGTGTATCGTAAATGGTGACTTAAAATATGTTATTGAAACATGATAGGGTGTGTATTTTTTTGTTAACTCCAAGTAATCATTTGATGTATTCTACCTTCTATGATATTTTGAAGATGATGTTGTGTAAATGAAAAAATTGAGTTAATAGGAGTACTTGCTATTATTATTAATGCTGAAACCCAGTATGTTAATGTAAGAGATGTAAGGAATTATAAATAAAGTAGTTAAGAAGATATTGTTTTCAAATGTGAAGCCGAATAGTGATTCTAATTGCAATGATGCAGAAAGAGGGTGTACATCAATTATAGATTAGATAAATTTTGGTACTAGTATGGTTATGTTTCCATTTTGAGCCATGTGACTTCCAGGAGTAAGTCGAGTTTTAGGGGGGGAGGATGTAGTACTCCTCTGGCTAAGGAGTCGGAAGAGAAAGATAGGTCAAGGGCTTCTTCTGGCATTTCATACAATGAGATTGAATTAATTAAATAAAGGTAATATTTTTATTAAAATGCTAGATTAAATTGTATTTAAATATTTAAATGTTTTATTTTTTTTAAAAATAATGTAGTTTATTAAATGATAATTAAAAATTAAATTATGCTTTATTATTTTAATTAATTATTTTATTGAGGATAAGTGTTGGAATAAAGCAGTAATCGCGTGAGGAGATAGAGAAAACTGCATGTTTTATTTTGTAATCGATTAAAATTATGATTTAGTTTTTTTTTTCTTTTTGGATGTTTGCTTTGTTTTAAAGCAGTTTTATTTGTAGCTTTTCTTCTCATCGTATTCTTGGAAGAGAGGCTGCTGTAACTTCTTTTAATAATAAGAAAAATCAAACTGAGTGGGCAGTAAAAGCAAAAAAAATGGAACCAATGCATGGGGGGAATTTTTTTTTTGGTTTTAGCAAGGAGATGGCCCTGAAGACTCGGTACTTCCACTTCCTTTAATTTTCTGAAGCCCAAAGAACATTTGAGGGTTCGAAGAACAGGAGATTCAGCCTAGGAGTGTAGTGATAGACCTCAATTCAAGTGTCTCAAAAGCATTGATCAGGTAATGTATCTAGTACAAAATAATCCATAAAACATCGTGGAAATGATGTTTCTGCTTCTTCAAACTGGTGGTCATTTTTGGCCATTTCTGTGGCTGTGGCTGAGAGAGCTAAGGAAGAATGTATATGTGCGATGGACTTCAAGATCTAGTAAATCATGGCGGTGGATTTCAATGGAGATGAAACTACTCCTTTCTTTGGATTCCTGGGAGCTGCGGCAGCCCTCATTTTCTCATGCATGGGAGCAGCATATGGTACAGCAAAGAGTGGAGTTGGAGTTGCATCAATGGGTGTTATGACACCAGAACTTGTGATGAAATCTATAGTACTAGTTGTTATGGCTAGAGTCCGTGGTATATATGGTCTGACCATTGCAGTCATCATAAGCACGTGAATCAACCCCAAGGCTAAATCATATTATCGGTTCGATGGATATGCCCACTTATCATCAGGTCTGGCTTGTGGCCTATCTGGGTTGTCTGCAGGAATGGCAATTGGCATTGCAGGCGATGCTGGTGTCAGAGAAAATGCACAGCAACCTAAGTTATTTGTGGTTAAGGAGGACCATGGAAAAGGTGCGGCGAAAGATCAACCCTCTAATGGGGAGGCGGTTTCACCCTTCTCAAGAAGAACTCATAATGTAGAAGGCTCTGTTTGAGGAGAATTCTCTGAGACTTCGCGGAGGTATTCTCATCCAGGTCTCTTCCACAATGTTAACAGGTACATGCTTCGAAGGAAACTTCACAAGATTGCCATTAGACTATAATATTGTGATTTCTTTGGTTTCTGTCTGCCAGTAAGCTTTTTCTTGATTTTTAAGACTCTCAAGAAATTTTGTTCCTTGCACGAGTTTAGATGCTAAACTATACACTAGCAAAATCGGCCTCTAATACTATTTCATGACCAGGCCTTGCATGGTTATCATGAGTGCAAAGCTTGCATTCTAGAACACATGAAAAGAGATCAACATAGAGATAATGATGTTTGAATTCTTAGATATTTGAGGATTAGTTAAATAGACGTCTTTAGTAGAATCTTCCTGGGGAAATTCCATTGTTCGCAGTCCTTGAGATGACTTCTTTTGTGGCCTTCTGCCAAATAATTCGCATGTCTAGTCCATGTTTTCCCAGCGTAGTTATAGCTACATTATTCCCCGAATCCCTCCACTAATAATCTTTGATGAATGCATACACCTTGTTCTTTACCTCTCAATTCGGCACGGGCAAGTAGGCCAACCATGCGCACCCAATGTTCAACTATGTATGGAATAAGGGTGGGCGCAACCCCTCATTTACTCAACTTGCATGACTGCATGCGCCTAGAACATAGGAAACACTCACTATGTTAGGATACGTTCTAGAGAGCTTCTTTAGATCAAAGATTTTGAGATAATGTCTTCCTACACCAGCCGACTGCATTTGCCAGAAAGTTTCGTAGCCTTCGTAATAAATACGTTTTGTGCATATCTAGCAGCCAACCGCCTTTGCTTGAAATTTTCTTAAGCCTTTTCAACTAATCCAACTAGTGTGCACCCTGCTACCATGTCATTTCATGAGATGAGATCATTGTGTGACCTCCTGTTGATTTTCTTTCTTCTTAAGATAGCTTTCAGCCAATTCATTGTTAAAATTTAATTTTGGTAATATAATTAGTTTCCTAGATTCGTTGTCTTTTCGTTGCTTCATCATTATTGATATCTTACATTTAGAACTAAATACCCCATATTTGATTTTAGTGTCATTATGATGCAAATCACCCTACTTATCATAATCATGGTGGTCCAATAATGTATATTTTCTTGTTCCCTTTACTCTTTAATCATGTTGTCTTTTGAATTATCTAGTATGATCTATAAAATAATTATTATCTAATTTCTCATAGAACTTACAATCTGTTTTAAATCTTTTGGTTTTCATCATGTTACAAGATTACATTGATTTGGTCAATATTAAATTCTATAACTCTTAATTTTAAAATATAATTGCGTTAGATATGAGTTGATTTACTCTGTATGCTTTAGTGTTTGCAAATTCAATATAATATTCATTAGCAACAAATTATAGAGGGAATTGATTTGATTGGTATTATATCAATAATTTTGTTTGTGGGTTTGTATAGTTATCTCTTTATTTTATTAATAGGTTTTATCTATCTATATAACATTCACCATACATGATCTATATGTATATAGCTATAAATCCATTTATATAAGTAAGTTGTTATCATCAATCTTATAGTCATCTGTAATGTTATACCTTGTTAGTTCATTTATTCCATTTAGCAATGATTTTACTATCATGGGTAAATGATACTCTTGATTTAATTACTTAGTTTATATGTTATTCAATAGTTATGTTTAGAGAGACTATAAATGTATTGATTTCTTTTGGAAACTAAACTTAATTTTGGGTTGATAGCATATTACCTTTATCCTTCAATTTTCTATAGATTGACTATGGACATTTTTATTGTAATAGAGGATGAAATTGGAAATTAAACATGGAATTGGGTTATGCATTTAAGGGAATTAGTTAAAGTGAATGAATTAGAATATCTTTAATAGTTAATACTTGTCCTTTGTAATCATTTAATAAATTGATTTGATATTCATTTAATAGTGTGAGTTTTGACATTTCCTTCTATATTTAATTCTCTACTGGCTGACTAATGACATTATCCATTGAGTATTATTTAGTGAATGGTTTTTTTTAAAATTAGGGGTAGACGTCCTATTGAATGTTATAAATGAGATAAATAGCAGGAGTGGTGAAGTTAATGTCTTCCCTAGGTGTTTTGTGACTTTATATTTGTTTTGATTTGAGTTTTAGAAATAGTGATATAGTGATTGCATATGAATAAATAATTTGAGTCGGCTATTCTTATTTTATTTTTGCAAGAATATGCTTATCTAGTTCAGCGTCTTTGGCTTCACCTAAGTGGGTGGCAGCCGCCTAAGAAACTGTCTGGGGTGATGGACCCTAGAAAGGGTTGCATACCCACTCTTCTTGTATGTAATTTTGTAAGGGTCACATTATGCTTATGATTAGAGGCTTGAGTTTAGCGTGTAATTGTGGTGTTGTGTTACTTTGTGTTGGAATAGTTTTCTCCTTGAATGTTTTATGAGTGAACCCTTGGTTGGTCAGTCAATGAGTTGGAGCAGCTCAAGTTGTCGAACTACGGTGCCTCTGCGAATTATATACGTAGGCAAGGCCATCGAGTGATGAGCTCCCGAGGCATTAGGTCGGGCCCCTAGGACTGTTCTTCGGAGTCTTGTTTGAGACTTGTCGTTTATTTCCGGTAACGTAAAAACTACCATTGATATATATATATAGCTTCTCTTAGTGATCATGCGCTAACTATCTTTGATCTGATGTGTGTGCCAAGTCATGTAGATCTTGCAGGTATAGGCATTGGGAGCAAGGACTTGTCGATAAAATAGAATGTAAGAGGTATGTTAAGTTGACCTAAGTGGACTCTATTGCCAAAGTCAGTAAATCACTTCTATCTTTTCTTGTAGCTTGTGTGATCATTGAATATAGCTATAAGTAGTGAAGTGTGTTGTTGTTATCTTTGTTTCGTTGTTAGTTGTTTGTGAAGTAACCTTGCGTGCCCCAGAGAACTAAGTGTATTAATGTAAT
Source organism: Sequoia sempervirens (assembly GCA_007258455.2). Classification (NCBI taxonomy): domain Eukaryota; kingdom Viridiplantae; phylum Streptophyta; class Pinopsida; order Cupressales; family Cupressaceae; genus Sequoia; species Sequoia sempervirens. Next base: position 5,254 of record VDFB02206300.1, read on the forward strand.
GTGTTATATGTTTATGGTTAATGTTTCTTGTATGCTCAATTGTAATGTTTGAAAAAAAAAAAAAAATTGGTTGCTTTATGCATGTCCTGCAGGTTTGCATGGCGTTACAATATCCCTATCACAACTTGTAGACAGGTGGCAAGCCTCTAGGTGTAGTATTTAACTTCTAAATAAAGGTAGATTGCTTACAAAATAGGAGTGTTTATATGGTATCTAGTCCATCACATTAAAATGCATGGGTAACCAATCATTGCATTCACCAAGTATATAGGAACTAACACTAGATACATAGAGCAATCCAAAGAAGCATAAAATATGACAGAGTACACTGGAATAGCAAGATTGTGGCACTTTATTTTAGTGCTCTTACAAGACTAGAAGAGGATAACTACAACAACCATGATGTAAAACTAAAAAATTATGATGAAGAAGCCAACCAAAAGAGCACTAAAGTAGATGACCATGAAAAGAGCTCTCCAAGTGAATGTCGATAGGAACAAATGGCCCCATTTGACTATCTTTTAGAGGAGTGAAAGATGCAATACAAGGCTTGATTGGTAGGAAAAAAGTTTTCTAAGGTTTGCTTATTGAAATGCAATTTGTTTTTAAAAAAAGTTTATTTAAAAGTTTAATTTAAAAAATTTACTATTACAAATAATAAAGAAAATTAAAAAAAGATTAAAAAATAAAAAATGGGGCCTGTGGGGTAAGGAAGGACGTTTCCCCTTGAAACGACCAGTGGTCATGTAGGTGAGAGATGTCCCTGTCATAGTTGGTGGCAAGTCTGCGCGTCGTAGGCTGACAGTACCTACGTATCGCAAGTTTGCAAAAATTACATTTCTTTTATTTAAAAATTTTGATTTATAAATAAATACGACATTTTTTTTTCAAATTTTATTTAAAAAAATGGAATTACAAAAAAAAATATTTTTTTAATAAAAATTCCTACCTATGTAGGTAGGGTCGTACAACCCACCTGCTAATTTTTTTGCCTCTAAGAGAAATGTTTTCCAAATTCAATGATTTGGTAGTCAATCTTAGGGTTTTTGACCCTTTTGGATTCAATGGGGATGTCCTTTTTCACTGAAATGATATGAAAATTTGGCTACCTCCTAGATTTGGCAACCACCTTCAATCTTCAAACCCTTGTAGATTTTCCTCGAATGTCCAACTGGGATGAAACAAAAGGAAAATCTGACTTTCTCAGACACTCTGAACATAATAATGAGCTAAGATCTAACGCAACAAGCTCCCAAAATTCTCCTACAATATAAAGCCAAAGAGAAACCCCCAAAATCCAGTATTTCTATCACACCTTTCTGATTCTCTAGATTATCCAAAGATACAAGAGAAGAGCATACTCAATGCTTCAAGAAAATACAAGATTGCACTCAAGATCTCAAAAAAGACTAACCAAAGGCACTCAACTTGCTTTTCTACCATGTAAGATTTGGCTATGCAGATAGACACCCAAGCTATAAAGGCCTATGAAAAGCACAAATATTTAGAAGATCTATATGACAAGAATAAATTGTATTCTTATCAATGAATGCAAAAACAATCAATGTACAATGTAGTAAAGAGCCCTTGGTTATATAGCCAAGGTGAGATGCAAGATGTCATAAGATTATGACAAGTGCCTTAATCTCATGACATGAGATGACTTGACACAACTACCGAGGTCGCATGTGTTAGTTGTCAAAAGATAAGATAGCAATTAACGACAACTAACACCTTCTAGAAAAAATATTAGAACCTAAGTAAACGTAACATGTGAATATGTCCCCTAAGTCCCTAGTAAATGAAATAACTAGGTACAAGAAATTTATTCACACCAACACAATTCAAGGTTTAATTACCAATCTAGGGTTTGAACAAGAGAAACCCTTATCCACAAAAAACAAACAATTTTTCTCTTCTTTGTGAATGTGTAGGTTTTCAAAGTTGTAAAGTTGTAGAAAAAGTTGTCATATTTATTGTCAATCCACAAAATCTCACCTATAGACATTTTTTATGATTGTCCGTTATTGAAACCTGGACAATTTTTCTCCTCTTTTTACACTACAATCTTGCTTGTTGAACAACTACTCTAATGAAACTAGAACCTTCGTAATGGTATTTTCTTCAAATTATAGCACTTCATGGCTTCCATACATATTTTCAATTGTATTACTTTTCTTGGAAGCTTGAGGACTTCCAAAAATAAAAATTTAAAAATTAGCATATCCTCAAGGAAAGAAATGATATATTTGTCATGATTGAAGACCTACCAATTTTTATCATTCTAGCACACTTGGTCTATAAATAAGATCAACAAAATATACATCCATTTCAACAATGGGATATGTAATTAGAAGAGAAGCAAACACTACCAAAAAATCCACTTTGGAATTTTCTTTTCTCGAGGATAACATGTATCAAGAGAAGGCATCAAATCCTTTAGTTTCATCCCACTTTATTTTGGTAATTTATTAGTCTTTTATTCTTTTTTTTGAAATTGATTCCTAACTTGGTTGACCACTAATTCTACATGAGTAGTTACATTGAGCTACTTGATTTCCTTTTCTTGGACAAACTACAAACAAAAAACCAAGGCTTCATACTCAGTCATGTTATTAGTAGCCTCAAAGGCTAATTTATAGGCTTTAGAAAAAAATTCTCCTATAGGGGATATAAGCACTCTCCTTGCTCTCAAACTGAAATAACATGGGGTTTCATAAAATCACATCATTCAGATTTTAGCAGATATATTAGGGGTGAGAAACTTAGGTATTTCGTCTCCTTTGAAAGTGAGCATATAGGTACCAACACTAGTTCTAACATATAGAATCTTTGATCTTTGACAATTCAATTTCAAAATAATGTATTTTGCCTTGGGATTAAGATTAAGATGAACTTACTTGTCACCAAGAGGTATCAAGGTGTGAGACCAATTGAATTGGATTGCAACACCTAGGTCTATGCAAAATATTTTTTCATAACAACATAGCATAAGTTGTTAGAATATCAGCCACCAAAATGTTGAGCTTCAATTTATTTTGTGGATAAACTACCAATGCAACTTGTGCATCTTTGATTTGACCTACAAGAAGTACTTATTTTGACTCCATAGAGTAAATGAAAAGACTTAATTAATGAAAGTATTAAGGCATGAGCCAAGAATTCTAGCCAATCACATCACCATGGCCTGTCATCCAACGGGGGCTTGAAATCATAGGTAAAATCCATCCCACCTCATTCAGTGGTCATAAGTTAATTACCACAGTGATCGACTATTTGACAATATGGATAGAGGCTATCCCTATGGCATACATTACTAGCAAACACATATCTAAATCCATCCTTAAATTAAATCAATTGTTGGTGTGGTGTCCCATAATCTATCATTACGAATAATAGTTCTGCATTTAAGTACCAAAATTTTCATAAATTATATGAAAAATTTCACATCCAATGCAAATTCACCACTCCATATTATCCCCAAGGCAATGACCACGATGAGGCATCTAAGAAGAGCATTATAAATTTTTTGAAGAAGGCTATCAGTGATGCTAGTCATGACTGCCACCTCCAACCTAATCTCACCTTATGGGCTTACCACACTAGCATTCACAATCGCACAAGAGCCACACCGTAATTCTTAGGTTTTGGTTCTCATGCCATCCTTCCTATTGAGATCGAGTTGCCTTCCCTAAGCATATTGATGCGAGGTCTTACTAATGATGAGGAATATCATGTATCCAAATTGAGTGATTTCGAATTGTTAGATGAGCGAAGACATAATGCATTGGTTCACCTACATGCTTATCAAAATAATCTTCATCATAGTTATAATAAGAAGGTTTGGGTCAAACACTTTGACATTCGTAACTTGGACTTAATGGAAAATCCTAAGAATCAAGCAGAAAGGGTGAAGCTTTCTAAATTTGAGCCTAATTTGTTGATTCTATACATCATAACTGTGGCATATGGGTCATGTACATTTTATCTTTTGACTCTTCAAGGTGAACCGGTTTTAAAGCCTATCAATAGCCTACACTTGCACAAATTCTACACCTAGCTTTAGAGATTCTTTGAAAAGAAATAAAAAATACAAAAAAAATTAAAAAATAAAAATTAAAAAAAATTGTCACATTGATGAAAACCTAACGAACAGGAATCTTGTCTAACCACAAAAAAGTTAAAAAATCAACAAAATAGTTAAGAGAAATAATTCTTCCAATAGTTAAAACTACTTTGGTTGCACTTTGGATTAGTACCATGGAGAAAACGCTGCATTACGGCTCCATGTGTAGTTAGTCTTTACCCCATCATCTACTATCATTCTATCTGGTTTTCCATCCTTGCTCATTAAAAATTCACTTGCATGCTTTCTCTCACAATCCATAGTAATGCTTGGTAGTCCTTCCCATCACTTGGAACGATTGACATTTCACATCTTTCACCTTCCATACTTATCCACTATAAGGCTTATCCAATTTCATCCCTAATAACTTGGTCTTATACCTTATTAGGGGAAACTACTTAACTCATGTCTTCAATGGATCGTAGACTTGGTACTAGAGATAACTATGTCGAAAGTCTAAAAAACTCATAAAATTTTAAAAATCCAACAAAAATAGAAACCTTCAAAAATAAAAAAATTCAAAGCATGTCAAATTTTTTAAAAAAAAATCCTCAAAAATCCAAAAAACATTGAAATATTCCCAAATAATCCAAAAAAAAACCAAATAGCCTTCAAAATCCCAAAAACAGTGTCAATTCATGCCATGTCAAAGATGATCGAATTATGCTACCTCTGTGACTTCATGTAGGAAAGCCCATTATCGATGAGTCGTCAAGGCACTAGGTCAGTCCTTAGGGTTTGTCAAATAAAGTCAATCATTATTCATAATAAAGTATCTTCCACCCAAGTCAAGGTCAAACTACCATGTCTCTAGGCATGTTACATAGGAAAGGCCATCAGTGATGAGCCCTTGAGACACTAGATCAATCCTTTAGGGTTTTTCAAGCCAGTCACTCCATAATAATCAATTAGACACCTTGATTTTACATAAAAAATCATCCCAGTCTCAGAAAAACCATGAAACAATTAGATAATCTATCTAACTCATCTTTAAACCAAACCGGTCAATTTCTAAATTAATCAAACATGAACTCAACAATTATCAAGAAATCAATGGTCTTATACAAGAAGTGGCATTATTGAAACTAGACTCAACATCTTATATAACTTGCCTCATTTCTTGAAACCAAACCTCCCTTATCATTTGTCTTATATAGCATGTGTCCTTCTTGAAATTAGACATTATCATTTATAAACCTTATCATTTTCATTTTTTAAAACTAGTTGTTATCAATCAATCAATCAATCAATCAATCAATCAGTCAGTCAGTCAATCAACCAACCAATCAATCCTATAAATCTTATCAGCGCACAATCATTGGCGAAACAAATCTAAATGATTGTTGAATCTGTTGGTGTAGTTTGTCTTATCCTTTCTTGTATTTATATTTTGGTCATGTTACTAGCCACCTCGAGGATGTTCCAAGAAGGAATTAGAGGAGCAATGATGTCTCATGACTTTGCTCCTAGTATGATTGATGGTATTCCTTATCTGTTAAGTGTCTTTTCTTCGCAAAGGGATAACATTGCACACCTTGGTCTATGTCATACCATGGTACTTATTTTCATTTGCCATATTTTTAATGCCCAATGATGATAAACATGCAATCTTAGTATCTCTCAACTCAAATATCAATCCCTCTTCAATCATCTAACTACATTTTCCTCCTACTAACATTTCTTTTTGTCAATCCTTGCATTCATGCCTATCCAATAATTTTTCAATTTTTTTGAGATTTTCAAAATTTCGAAAAGAAAATTCGAGGGGACATGTGTCTATCACATCTCTATTGGGGCATGTCTTGGACTATATTTCTTTGACACAACATGATAAAGTGCATTGCATCATAGAGAGGAAAATGCAAACACTGAAAAATATCCTAAGCCTACAAGCATTATTTTCCACTTCTTCCTCTGCATAATTAATTTTAATTATTTAATTATTTTCTAGAGTCATATTCTTCTATTAATTAAATAATTTTAATTATTTAATTAATTCATTTCTCCTTTTATTCTTCCTTTGATTAATTAAATAAATTCTTATTTAATTATTCGTTTTTACTTTTCTATTATTATAATTAAATTGTTATTATAAATTATTTAATTATTCATTAGTTTCTTCTTCCATAATTAAATACATTTTATTTAATTAATTATTTTCCACCTTTCCCTTGCTATTAAATATTTATTTTTATTATTTAATATTTTATCATTTTCCCCCACTTTTAATTATATTGTTATTTTAATTAAAATCAACCTTTACCCTTTCTTCTATAATTAAATAATTATTTAATTTACTCTGCAACCTCTTTATATGTGTCATTCTTATTCTTTCTCTTTATCTGTGCCATTCATATCCCTTCACACCTCAATTAATTTCCACCCTTGATAAGGTTTTATTACCTTTTAATCTCCACCACCAATCCCTAACTAAACCCTATTTTTTCCCTAACCCTATTTCATTGCTTCTGAAGCAATCATATCCATTGATCTTCATCTTTTGATCTTGACCTTTCATTCAAATTTGGTTTTCTATAAAAGAGACCTTTCACTTTCATTTCTACCTTAGCTAGCTACAGACAACCGCAACTACTATCTTTGATATAGAGTAAAATGGAGAAGAGCAATGAAGGTGATTTAACCATGGCATAGAGATTGTTGGTAATATTATTTTATCATTTTATGTTTCTATGTTCATTTGTGCTTCATTGTTGGATTAGGGTACTAGGGTTTGAGTTTTACGTATTTGATGGTTGATGCTATTGATTCATGCCTTTTCCCTTGATTCCACCCTATTCTATAGAATGACATTCTTGTTGAGATTTTCTGTAATTACAAGAGTACTATAAATTAGAATAGATTATTAAACTCATAAGGGAAAATATAAAAGTACACTTTTAGCTCAAAAATATTTCAAATACTTATAACCTTATTCTACATAATGAATTCCTTGTGAGATTTTTCTGTCATTACAACTATACTATAAATTGGAATAGCTTATTAGTACTATTTTATTTTACCTCAAAAAATCTTTTAAATACCCATACCCCTATTCTACCCTATTCTACCCTCATTCACAAAAGGTAGAAATATTCCCCGTGGGATACCTATCATGGGGCCGAGAATCACTTTATTGGTTACATGCCATAAATTGCAGTAACTATTAGATTTCATAATGGAAAACCGCAAGAGAAATTTTGCTTTCTTCCTTTTAAACTCCAAAAGAAATAAATTTAGTACTTATGTTTGTAAGTATCCTTTTGGCCGAGAGTCTTGCTTAATTTCTAACAATTGGAAGTTCCTCTACGGAGATACAGAGTCCCAATTGAGATTAAGGTCCTAGGGTTTGATTTTTATGTATTTGATGGTTGATACTATTGATTCATACATTTTCCCTTGATTCTACCCTATTCTACATAGTGAAATCCTTATTGAGAAAATATAAAAGTACTCTTTTATTTTAGCTCAAAAGAATCTTTAAAATATCCATAACCCTATTCTATAGAATGAAATCCTTGTTGAGATTATGTCATAGAATGAAATCCTTGTTGACATTTTCTGTCATTACAACTATACTAAAAATTCAAATAGCTTATTAAATTTCTAATGGAAAATATAAAAGTACTCTTTATTTTAGTTGAAATAAAATCATTCAAATATCCATAGTTGTAAAATATATGCAAATGACAAGTAGGAGATTTTTTTAATTTTCCTATAACTAGAATAGGTTATTAAATTCATAATGGAAAATATTAAAGTACTTTTTTATTTTAGCTCAAAAAAATCTTTGATATACCTATAGTTGTAAAATACATGCATTCTTGAAGTTCATTTTTGTTCAATTTTTTTTGGATATTATTCTAGCAATATATCTACATATAATATATTTGAAAAAGCAGTATTCACCTAAGTTTTGGAATAATAAGTTTGATTAGGTTTGTTACCTTTATAATAATTTGATTGGAAGAATAAATTGAATATGTAAAGGTTTGATAAAATTTAGTTAGTCCGATTAGGCTATTATAGCGGGTGGAAAATCCCGATTTGTCAACATGGGTCAATGGAATTGGACTATTCAGGAGCATATTTCCGTGACCGGGGGATGAGCGTCATCCGTGCCGGAGCTGCTTCTAAAGTAGGCAGGGGTTTACCATTCCACTAAACTGAAGCCACAAGGCCCTAAAACCACCGGCCTAAACCCCACTAGGCCTGAGCCACACAAAGGCCCTGGAAGCCTGAAGCCCACAAGGGCTACGCACCCATTTCTGGCATAGAGGCGGGGTTGGCGGCAAAAGCGGAGTTCCGACTTTATACCTATCATTTGGTACGGCGAGAATTTTACCGGAAACTTTCAACAAAGAATCCGGGCATCACCGCCAATTAAAATTGCATTCCATAGGTACGCCAGGAGGCATACTGTCGCTTGACCAGCACATCTATGCATCCTGTTTTTGCATGTCCTTATCTGCGGGGCGGTTGCGGCACAGCATGCAAGTTATCTGCGCGTAGCTGGCCGATCGATGACCTTCTGGCGAACAAAGCTCTGGCGCGGTGAGAGGGTAGAGGCACGATGAAATTTGGCCGCCATCGCAGGGTAAAGTTACCGGCCATTGTTTTGTGACTTTGTTTTGTAGTTCACCGGATCGTAGGTGGCTATCCAGCACTGCTGTGGTTTACTTCACTCCCAGAAATCTTTATTAATGAAAGCTTGATTTTGGCTGGCTTCATTAGCATAGGTTTTGCTTGATTAAAATCGGACAACAAACTAATTGTGGAATAAACTCCAAGAGGTAGAAAAAAAAGAAATTTAAAAATAGATGAATAAGGGGCAGTGCGCTCTTTCTTGTGTTTCTAGACACAAGACATTCCAGTTGCAATGCCTTAAGACATGTGAGGACCTGCCAGAATCATCCTGAATGTATAGAAAATGTTTGAACATGGATTAGGGAATCTAAGTTTTTAAAATGTGCTCCCTCCTTTACCTGCGCTATTGGGCAAACAAAATAATATCATTAAGTAAAATAATAGAAAAATACACAATTAATGAAAGAATAATCTTTGCTTTAAAGAAAAGAACTATGCCATCCCCTTATGTTCATCCATGCATTAGGGCCTGAATCTTAGCAGGTAAGGGAAGCGGATTAAGTTCAAAGCCGCTCTAATGGCCCTGCTGCCTTCTTCACACTATCCTTACCCAAAAGTTCGACCTGTGCAGTGAGAAAGAAGCTCAAAACGCCTCTCTAATGTCACTTCCAAGTCACCGCCTTCTTTCCTCACCGTGCAGCAGAAAGAGTTACGGCGTGAATAGAATAAAAGAGAGAATTAAATTAAAATAGCATTGGCCAGCGGACTCCAACAGAAAATTAAATCCAAATAAATTAAGAAAGGGCAAAAAAGAAAGCTTAGTCTTCCAAACGTGGCACCTGAAGGACTCGGTTGGGTACGTGGTACACTTATCCTATAACAAGTGCAATACAAGTGATAAATCTGCATTCCTATTTAGGTTTGAAGACGCACATGAGTTTAAAAGTTATATAGAAAATTTATTTATTGTTTACCTTGGAAGTTACTAAAATTAATGCACTAGTATAGCGCATTAATTCTGCCGCTCAATCATTCCGTAGCATGATGGGAAATATAGGAAAATAAAAGAGAAGGTTTGATAAGCACAACAGATAGAATGGGTTATAGTGAGATTGGCTAATTATCTCACTGATTTTTTATTTTATTAAAAAATAAAGAGAACGTATGTAGCAGAGAGTATGGACTTTGGGCGAGAAAAAAAAAAGATGTTGGTAGAGAGTTCATATAGTGGGATTAGATCTGAAAGATTGAGGTGAATAGGTAATTTACAGAATTAATTTGCCTTTTTTTTAATCAATGAAATTAATCACCGTTGTTTGAAAGAAGATCCAGCAAATAAAATATTAACTGTCATTGATCGATATTTGGTTATAATATTGTTAAATTTTATTATTATTATTATTTTGGTGTGGCTTTTGTCCGGATAATAAAAAATATTGTTAATATTGATATATTGATATGAGTAAAATTATTAATATTAGTATTTTATTAATATGAATATTTTTATTTAGATTTGAGTTATTAGATTGGATACTAATGTTAAATGCAATCTAAATTTTATTATCTACATCACTAATAAAATTAGTGATAATAATGCGCATGATATTATATTACAAATTTAGAGTATAATAATCAAATATTAAAAATGATACTTATATCACTAATATTGTTACATTTAATATTTAGTATAATATTATATTATCAATTTTAAGAAGAAATCATGATATCATGGGAAACTCCAGTATATAAAATAATAATCAAGGCAATAAAAATATTAATGTAGATCATGAGTTTTAATTGTTATTTTAGCAATAGAGGTTAACATGATTATAATACTAGAAATAGTCTTAAATGAAATATTAGTAGTTTATTTAAATAATGTTATCATTTTAAAGTATAAACATTGATGCGATATCCATAAAGATAATGTTTGTCAATGATCAATTAACAATAGTGTAGTATTTTGTTCAAAATTAAATTTAATCTTAATAATATTATTATTCGTTTTTATTTAATGATCAAACAACTACATTGTTAAATATTCAACAACATTTAGATTTAATCTCAATAATGTTATTATTATTTTTTATTCAATGATGGAACAACTATATTGTTGTTAAATATTCAATAACATTTACATAATATATTTAAAAGGGATTAACGAGGAGGTAATCTTTTAATAACATAAACATAGAAATAGAATAACTATGAGTAAATATGGTGTTGGAAATGAATAACTATGAGTAAATATGGTGTTCAAAATTTATAACTATGAGTAAATATGGTGTTGAAAATTAGTAACTATGAGTGAATATGATATTAATATTAATACTAATTTTGATAAAATGGATTAATTTTAAATGGAGGGTAACTCCATAATAATATTAATTATATCATGGAAATGATAATAATGTCATTAAGGAGAATGAGGATATCATAAATGTTCAAATTGTGGAAATAATATTATTATTTCCCTTTGGAAAATAATGAGGAAAATATACAACAAGGATCAAATAATAGTATTATTTCTCTGGTGAGCAATCAATGATGATAATTATTAAAGACTTATTGTTGAATTTAATTAATAGAAAATTTATGGTAATTAAATAATAATGTTAATCTTGAAGAGCACATTTGCAACGAGGTTGCATGAGGCACCAATTCAATGTGTATAGTTTACATGCCATGCTAATGCATGGCTATCAACTATTAGTGGTTTTCATGTTGTGGTTTAATTTATTTTTTTTAAATGGTTGTGTCTTTGCCCAATATGTAAAATGGAGTTTAAGCAATTGACTACATCAATGCCTTGTGGGATTTGACTACGCCACTATTTCATTGCCTCATGGAGTTTGAGCAATTGACTACATCAATGCCTTGTGGGATTTGAAAACACCACTATTTCTATATTTGAGAATTAACCCTTTATGAATAGCAAAGGAAGGGCTAGCATAATGAATCTTCTTCGTGTGGCAGCTTCTTAGATATCCCCTTTCCAAAAAGGATTCATCCAAATTGTCCTAAGGACATTATTGTCTAAAAGATGATCAAGAGAAGGCATAAGAGAATATCACTTGCCTTAAACAACTCCAATTGGGGTATATCAGAAAAAGGAAGTAGCACAAACATATTTGTGATTATAAATTGGATGATCATTGTGTTATTTGCTGTATTGATATTACTGGTATGGTCTGATGATATAAATTTTCCAAAGTTATCTATTATCCATTAAAGTCATTTTAATTATCCTTTGCATTTCATAAAGTCACCCAGATTTGATCACTATTTTCTTAAAGGGAGATTAAGGATAATTAAAATGTATGCCATAAAATCCATGCTAAATAGCACTAGGAAAGAAGTGTATGCTATAGAATCCATGCTACCTAGGTGAAATGTAGATGGAAGAGTTTTTGTAGAAAAATAAGTTATTCTATGACAACTTTGAGGATTTCCTAATTTATATATGATTCTTACTGATGCCACCAACTTCTGACTCTATATTGCTTCATTTTATTTTGCTTGTTAAAAGTTAGCCTCTAAGCTAAATATGCTAAGCTATAAAAATTGAACCCTATTTGATTAGGATCTTGTTAGTCCAATCACGGTGGCTTGACTGCACATATGCATTCAATGTGTGGTAATTGTTTTGTTCTTGAAAAAGAAAATAAACAATCCTTTTCAAAATGAAAGGAAGAGTAAAATCTCTTTAGCAAAAATCTTGGGTTAATAAATAAGTAGCATCAATATTTAGGATATACCTTTGGAAATCATTTCTTTTAAATAATACTCTTGTATGTTTTGTTTATCGTGAGTAATAGATATTATGCATTGTTGAGCAACTAAATTGTTATTGATTTCCCTCAACTATAAATTTTCAATTTCTTATATATTTAACTTCTTATGGTAATTTTGTTCATACATTGAGAAATTTTTTTCCTAATAGTAGTAATACTATAAATTAAATATGTAGAAATCATTATACAACTCAAAAATAAATTAGTGCTTAAAATATTTCTAATTTTCCTCTTACATAATTATGTATTTTGGCTATTTAGTTAAGCTACAAGTTTTATTTGCCATAATTCGACGCTTGATCAACACATCTAACCATTCTATTGCTTTTGTTTTGTAGGTCTTGAAGACAAATGACATATATCATAGAACCTCATTGTCAAGCACCGACAATTGTATTATACGTAACCGATCTCTTGAGTTAGTGAGAAGGTATATCATTAACCAACAACAATTGTACATTATGTTAAGGTATGTTACATTATGTTGTTAAACCATTTAGCATAGCATACTGATTTAAATAAAGTTCCATTTGTTCATTTTCATAGCATACCGACTTATATAAAGTTCCATTTGTTCATTTTCAAATCTTTTGGCATCCCATCACCAAGGTATCTTATCATCAATTGACTTTTGCTATAAATTGTTAGTCTTAAGAAAAGCAATTTACATTTTCTTGCAATTTTTTCCCTTGCCCTTTAATATATTGCCAAGTATATCCTACTATCGGCGTAACCATTGCACCTTGTTGAGGTGCAAGCACTAGTTACAACTCACCCAAGAGTAGAGAATAGATTAGGAGAAAGGATAATCCCTAACCATACAAAATAAATCAACACTTTTACCTCCTCTGGAAATATGGAGCACATATGATTAATATCCATACTTTTACTAAATACACCAAGGATAAATCTCTTTACCTTGGACTTTCATTAGAGTGGGGTTGGAATTAATGATAACAAAACCCAATTATATAATTTTTATAGACCCTCAATGATGAGACACTAAGATGGTGAATTAAATCTTACACTAAGCATGATAAAACATGGAAATAATTGACTTGTTTTTGAAAAATTTCCACTCACCAAATGTATGAATAAAAATATCAATAAAATAGCCGGAGGTCAAAAAAAAAAAGCTAAGGAGGGAATCAAATAAAATAATTACATGGGAGCATTGATTCGAAACAGGTTGTTATAAGACTTCAGAAAGAAAGCAAGAAAAACAGAAATGAATTGGGATGTTTGTTTAGGAGTTGCTCCTCCCATTATATAAATAAAAATATAGAATAATAAGAATCTTTGGGTAGGAGTGTCACCCGTAAAGGGAGGAATCTGATCCGATATATGAAGGAGGAATTTTTCTGAAATATGGTAAATGATGAAATTGATCATTTTAAATTAGAGTTGGAAAATGTAATGTCACAACTAAAACTTAAGAAATTATAATGAAAGGAGAGAATTTTGATACTTCTCCCCCACCTAGAAGATGTAAAATTTTGTTTAAAATTTTAAATAGTAAGGAAGAGCATATAAGGAATGCATGTTTGATAATTAAAGATACCAAGAGGGCTACCCAACGAAGAGGGGAACTTGAGAAATTCCCTAGAATGATAGTAAGTATATACTGTAAAATAAAAAGTGGGATAAACATGACACAAATATGTATTTGATGTTACTTTATGAAAAAGATGAATATGAACCAATGGCTCATGAATTGAGTAGGGAATAATTTTTTGGATATGTGTATGGATAGAGCATAGGGTTTAGCTATAAGAGAATTAAATTTCTATTTGGCCCATGGCTAGCAAGAACTTTAATTAAGAGAAAGTATAGCACCACTTAACAATATACACTGCGTGGTACTACAAATTCAAGGTGTAAGTCCCTACATGAGTTGCCATGATAACTATCAAGAAGGAGGTGGTAGGGGAGGCTACCACAATAATAATAGAGGTACCATAGAAAGAGGACGGACCAAAAGGCCAAAATTTTATGAATATGATAAACTAGGACATTATACTAATGAGTGCAAAAGGAAAAAAGAAGGAAAGTCCACATATAATTTTTGTACTGATATATCACATGTATTTTTAGTTGTCTGAAATTTAATAGTTTTATAAGAATGTGTTGGTACCATGATTAGAAAGTAAATAATTGTCTAGAGGCTAAATCTAATGTATGATGCTAAAGTAGTCAAGAATAACTAAAGTAAAGGAGAAAATGTTAGATAGTGTAAGAAATCAAATATAGAAAACAAATGTAGAAAGGAATAAATAATGAAGGTAAATATTCACATCAAGTTCACTAAAAATATATATAATAGATAGCCTACATAATTTAAATGTAAGAAATTCTTTTCAATTACCTGTCTTAGGTTTGCATTTTTACTAAAAATCTGATTTTTGTGGATCATTGCCGCTGTAATGCGGTGTAGCTCACGGCTCATTTCTGCTTTGTGTCATTCACACACCTGCTACTTTTGGGGTCTGTTCGCGCCTCGTTACTTTCTGACCACCAAAAGAGCTTCCAACATTAGCAATAAATGTTAAAGAAACTTTATATTTACCTACATGGATGAAGAAGTACGTTCGCGTAAACTACCTTGGTTTCGGATTAGATTGAAGAAAATAAAAGGGAAAAACAGAGGCGTTTCCTACGCTCAACCGGAGATTGTGGTACGGTTTAGTTTAAATTTTTGCTGAGCATATTGGGTCGGTACCATCCTCTCAATCTTGAAGCTTAAAGGCTCTTCAGAACCTCACACTAACTTGAATTGATATTATGTTTGGTTATGTTTGTAGTGGAGTGGAGGCACCGTAGTAGCTCTATAGGAGAAAGGCGTTGAAGTGACACCCACCCGCGCTTCTTTTCATTTGGACAAGCTCAACAATCAGTGAGCCTTCGATACCTGATTTACATTCTGCTTTTTGGGTTTTTTACTTTTCATTTTTTATTTTGATCTGTAAGCCACTTCTTGGATAAGAAGTATTGAATTGAAATGATGATAAAGATTCGTTTACAATTTACCAAGTAAGAAAAGAAAACTATACATTAGTAGGAAAAATAGTACCCATGTAGTAAGCATTCACATTCTCCATTTCCTGGACTTCCGGTACGTCTTAGAAACTGTAAAAGGATCGCGGTCCACGTTGAGCGGCGCAGTCGCGACTACGCGTCCGAAATAAGCAGGGCGCTGCTACCATACCATCATAGCGATTTCACTTCAGGCACAACACCCGCTACGCTTTTGCACGGTGACCAGCGCCAGGCCCTCTTGAACCATACGTCGCAAACCGGCCGGGTTAGGAACATAGTGATCCTGCTCATTTTCTGGTGAATTTGGCCCCGGAGATAACCACGGCGGCGACTTTTCTGGGATCTCTCTCATAAATTCAGCAAATTTTGTTTGGCGTTACAAATTAGCAAAGTTAAGTTGCTGCTCCTGCAATCCCCTACTCGATACCACACCCAACTTCCTGGTTATGGTTGCCAGAAATGTTCGCCGGGCGACTATAGTTTTTAGACCAGCTATGATATAATATAATTCGGCGTTCGCTTGCGCCTCTTTAAAATTATTTCATCTACTTGCGTTACCTATGTTTCTCCCTATGATAGTCTTTATGACTGTCCCGAAGATTTTTCACATGTGCATCACAACACAGTCCTTATTTTCTCACCATCACCATTCTTCAACAGTCACAATGATTGCAATGATAGCCCCAGTAGTAGGTTCTCTGAAAGCTCATAACTGTCTAGCACATCAGGAGAGTAAAGATGAAAATAAAGTGTTACAAGTTGAAAAGTATCCACCATTACTCTCAACTTCTCAAATCTACATTTCTCTCCCAATTGTCCTAAAGCTCTTTCATCACTTTCATAGGTCTGTTGTTTCCTTATTTTGCTTATTCTTTGTAAGGACAACCATAGAGAGAGAGGAGGCATAAGGGAAACAAAAGACCCTCTGTTAGAGGTGACTGCTATTCATTGTGGTTGACAAGAATATTGATTGGACGTGGCCTTTGTGCTGTCCGGATCACCCTAAGGTCCCATCCCTTGGCTGCCTCGAGTGTAACAACTGCATTGCAGTTTGAGCGTAAGCCAAAGTCTCTGCATTTAGTTTCAGAATAAGCATCATGCTAGGTTGGTTAGTAACATTAATATTGGGGAAGGTGAAATTTAATATCAGCGGCAACGGGTAGCATGTCTGATTTCTATCTAAATATTATTATTAACTGGATATGAAGGTTTGGTTAGATCAAAACAGCAATATATGACTACACCCATCTTGACCATACGACTACTCTGAAGGTATGTTCCTTGCATATAAAGGAAAAGATATCATTATTTTTTTTATTTTTATTTTTTTGCAGGTTGACTCTAAGTTATTGGCGACGCTAGGCATTTATCATCAACCCGCTTTAACCCAGAATAAACGTCATACTCCATATGTGCAGCTGAAGGCTCTGAAATGTTGAGCCGAGCAGAAGGAAGCCCATGCTCATTATGAAAACTTTTCTTGACACCAGTTCCATAAGCCCTCATTAATTTATACGCATTTGACCATCAGAAAAATCAACTTCTTGGCAATTGTTATTTGTGACAAAATACAATGGTCACTAATGGGGAGAAGGCATTGAACTTTTAAACATGCTAAATTTGGGCTACTGGTTAACTTAGTTCAAAGTCTAGTTTTATTTTCTTTTTCCTGTACAAGCTTGATCGAGATTAGCAAAGATAATACATACTTGAGTTATTCACTTCCTTTTGGTATAGCTAGCCTATGAATGAGGAATAACCAAACTGTAAAACATGATGGTCTTTTAATCTATATGATCATTTGCATGCCTTCAGACCACTTACTAAATGTTCCCAACATAGTTATCAGGACACGAAGGGGTGCATGTACCAGTACAGGGATGGGGATGCTAATCAAATTAGGGTACACGAGTAAATGAATAAGGAGACAGTTGTATTATATATAAATGTGGTCACCAAAAATTGTGGATATAGGGATGGGTACGCAGTCCATGTTCCTGTTATGGAGTTTATTGGCAACTATGGTACCCAGCTGTCACAAGATTGAGGGTTTTAGAGGCAGCCATTGCAAGCCATACACAAAACCCATACACGAAGCCACAGAACCGAGCTTTCATTTAACAGATTTGTTTTAGAATGAAGTGAAACACAGCAGAAAAAGGATATAGCCACCTACAGATTTGTCCCAGATGATACTCAGAAATGTATATTAGATTTGAAGAATCACAATATTCAGACTTAGCATGAGCTTACAGATGCTTGACATCAATTATACATGCAGATATAAGCTACAGGTTTGAACATTTCAGTCATAGCATTAGCAGATCAGATTACATTGACTCTGAGCATTTAAATCTATGTTGTATATATTTTACGTCCAAAATCTGCATTTTGTGTACGTTTTTTACGCCAAAATCTAGTTGACGCTATCCAAAAATTTGTCTTGGGGCTTTTTGCTTTCTTTTATAAGTTGGAAAAGATAGTTAGCGTCTGTAGACCTCTATTTGTCAGTTAGAAATACTTGTTAATATATTTTACTTTTAACCTCATCAACCCTTTAATGTCATGTTCTAGTGGGAATATAGATTTTTAAATCATTATGTAAATATTTTTTAAAAATAATAATAATAATTTCAAAACTTTTACTTTCTCATAATAATTGTATTCTCGGATATCAAACATTAATTATTAGCACAATATTGGACACGGTTAACATTGATTATTGATTATGCCATGCATCTGCCAATTTTCTCCAACACAACCAAAGGTTTATGCATACTCATTTGCTTCTCATATAGTTAATATTCACTTTAGAATATATAAATGTGCATGGTGTTTTCTGGATACGTGGAAGAAGCACGAATATCATTCCAGATATTAAACAATTGAGCGAGTTGGGTGGGAAAATGGAGGAGAAGCAGCAGGCTCAGATCTGGCGTTCCAGATAGGAGAAGAATCTACTCAAAGAAAGATGTTGAAGGGATCGGGGATAAATTTGAGAAGGAAGTTGAAGTTATGTAAGAGAAATATGGGAAGGAATTTGGAAAGATGGTAGATAATCCTAATAGCATACCTTGACAGAGACACGTAGTACCATTGGATCTTGAGGGTACTACAGTAGTTTCATGGATGTTCTTGATAAATCAATCCCAACAACAAAATGATTGTGATGACTCCCTAGATGATTCAGAGTTAGATGAGGCCGACCACAGCGAATTCTACATGAAAGGGAGAGAGGTGATGCAATGTAGGGGACTTGATGGAGAGTGCAACTCTAAGGGTTTTCATGAACAATGTAGCTAAACGACATGCCGCCGCTAGAGGGCTATTGCTACGAAGTTGAATTGTAGGAACAATCATTAACATTTTAGTTCAATGTTTATATTGAAATGCTTCAGATTCGTAGAGCCGAATTCAATCGTATAATCTTGATTTTAATTAGTAAAGCTACGCTGCAATTTGACTTAATATACTCAGTTGAAGTTAATTTTTAGTCTCTCTGCATAATTATGCCAATCTCTAGCATTTATTATTGCTGTGTTATTTCTCCAACTTTTCTCTTTGGATGGTTCTTGTTTGATAAATTTGTTTCATGGTTTGGTGGTTCAACCAGCTCTTGATATTGTTTCTATAGGTTTGCAGTCATTTACAATGGTTCTACTAATCAATAATTCTAGAAACTTTGTAGTTAGTGTTTTATGTAAGGACTTCAAAAATAAAATAAAATATGGTCAAGATGGAATCCCCTTCTTGTGCAGAAGGAAATTTTAGAAGACTTTTTCAATGCTGGAAAGTCTCGATAGGGAAGAAACCAATATCTTCTACTGGTTCGAAAAGGGAAAAGGACAAACTAGGAGAAAACATCTGTCAGATTCTGAAAGTAGTTCCGCGCCCACCAGTGGAGAAGGTTCGTCATCCCCATTGCTTCCATCTGCTTCATTTTCTGAACGGATGAATGGAACCAATTGTGCTCCCTGCCCCAACTTGGTCGCCACGGTAGAATCACTACAGAATGACAACACTATCATTCAATTCCTTGTGTAGGATATTTATGGACTAATCTCAAGAAAATGGGAAAGACCTACTCCAACTTATGATGTATTGATCATTCTTTGTGTATTGATTGAGTAGTTAGAGTAGGTCTTTCCTATTTTCTTGAGATTAGTCTATAAATATCTTACACAATGAAATGAACGATAGTGCTGTCATTCAGTAGTAATTCTACCGTGGTGACTGAGTTGAGGCTTGGAGCACAATTCGTTCCATTCGCATGTTCAAGAAATGAAGCAGATGGAAGCATTGGAGATGATGAACCTTCTCCGCTGGTGGGTGCGGCACTACTTGAAGAATTTGACAGCTGTTTCCTCCCTATTCGTCCTTTTTTCTCTTGGAACTAGTAGAAGATATGGGTTTCTTCCCTATCGAGACTTTCCAGTGTTGAAAATATCTTCTAAAATCTCCTTGTGCACAGGAATGGGATTCCATCTTGACCACATTTTATTTTATTTTTTAAGTCCTTACGTGAAACACTAACTACAAACTTTCTAGAATTTTTGATTAGTAGTACCATTGTAAATGACCGCAAACCTATAGAAACAATATCAAGAGCTGGTTGAA
>VDFB02206301.1:0-13246 GCA_007258455.2 Sequoia sempervirens
CCATCTCATAAATTTTACCCTGTATTTCCTTTACTTGTTCTTCAACTCTGCCACTATCCTGCTTCACCTTTTCGAGAACTCCTTTCCTTGAGATCAAAGCAAAATACCATCCATTGAAGTCATACGCTGCTCTAGCTTCAATAACCTTGTCCTCAACCAATCTTTGCTTTGAGATGCCCTTCAGTTCTCGAATGCATGGGATGATCTTGCCTTGAATATCTTCGAGACTACTCCATGACTCTGCAAGATCTGCAACTCGTGAAAGCATAAAGGAAGCCTGCTCATTTACTTGTGCCAACTTTTCTGCAAACACACCAATGCCTCTTCTTTCCTTCCAACCATCCAGTTTTAGCCTCCCTCGCTGTTGTCAACTCTTCTTCGAAATTTGTACTTGGTTCTTGTGAAGCATTTGGGGGTAAAGGCGCCACTTGCTCACCTTCGTTTAGTGGCTTGGTCAGGTGCTGGATGTAGTCCTTTAGGCGCTGGATTTCTTTTTTATACTCTTTTTTCTTGGCAACTTCTTTTTCTAACCTGGCCTTGATGGTGGCCACAGAATTGTCCAAGTCTTCGACTTCCTGCCCTTTTGATGTTGGACCCATGTCGACAGTCGTAATAGCATATTCCTCAGGAGCAATCTCGTCTTGAAACTTGTCGGTTGTAGGCACTGCAATTTGCACCGTGCGATTTCCAGCTTCATCTCTTCGGATGGTTGAGAATTTCTTGGCCTTTTTCCTTGGGGCAGATTGCTCTAACCTCGCTAGAAAATCTGTGTCATTGTCCTCCTCAGGAACCTCAACTGGCGCTTTTCTTTTCAATCTTTCCCTCAGCCATTCTGGAACTGTTGGCTGCTCAATTACGTCTTGTTGTTCTTGGTCGTCCTGTATGTCCTGCACTTCCTGATCTTCCTGAATTTCCGGCATACTTTGAATTTCTTGGACCAATTGCATACCCTGAATCTCCTGGACAGATGGGTCCTCTTGGATGCCTTTGAGGGCGGAAATCATTCCTTCCTCGAATTCTCCGTCCATAATGTCTGTATCATTATCCGATTCCAAGATTTCTGTGCCTGCTGGAGAAGGTTGATCATCATCTTCTACTTGGATTGGTTCTACATTTTCAACTGGAGAAGGGATCCTGGCATTTTCCAAAGATTCTCTATCCATGGCAAGCATTTCTTCTATGTTCCGGGAAGTGGCCGACTGAAGAGGTTTGGACTTGTGCCTCTTTCGAGAAGGGCCTTCATCTATCTCTTTACCCTTGTCTTGCCTTGCAGTTTTATCGGCTTCTTTCCTCTTCTTTGAGTTGGCAGCATCTATTGGTCCATCTCCACGAGATGCACCGGCGTTTGAAGAACATGATTCAGCGTCTCCCATCAACTCATAGGTAAATTGCACATTTCTCTGTTTTAAGACTTCCACCTGCCAATCTATCCACCACTGAGAGTACTTGAAAACAGGGCGCATCAAAGTGGCTAGATCACCCATCTCAGGTTCGAACCATTTCATAGGTGGAAGCGGCTCATTCTCCTTAAAGCCTGGCTGCACGTATATTCCATCATCTTGCAGTTGGTCAGGTATTTTGAAGAGCTCTGTCGCCCTTATCATGCTTAATGGCAACCTTGACCATAACCTTCTTCTTACATCAAATTCATCGGCTGCGTTGGCCCAAAAGTCCTCTAAGTCAACCCGATGTTTGTACCTTTCTCCGTCCACTGTTTTGATGTGATGAAGCGGATCGAAGTTGTTTCTGGATTTATATGAGATGAATGGATATTGCTGAATCTCCAGTCGAGCAACCTCCGCTGCTTGTGCTGTCGGGCATGACTCCTCCATGTTGCTGATGAAAAACGGAAAGGTAACAGCAGCTTTCTGCTTAGGCCTTTGGATATTCTGATACGTTTCTAATTGCCTCAGCACCTCCAGCAATACCATCTTGTTAGTCGGATAGACAGGCAGCCTATAAGGATTTCCGGAAAATCCTTGGATTCTAATGTAGGTGAACTTAGGATATTGAATAAACCAGAATCCATACCGGCTTATCAGGCTCTTGGCTTCATGCGAGAGTCTTTGGTGAGTTCCGCCTTGAAGAAGCCGGGTGATATACATCAAAAATGCGTCATGAGCTCTTCGGAAATGAGACTTCTCTTTCAGTTGCAGCTGCGGATAGCAATCGTAGACTTTCAATTTCCCCTCGCCGTTGCCGACCACGCCTTTGCATGTCAAGCTAGGATACTTATAATATCTTGTGAGTGAATATACAATGTATGAGCTCATGTGGAAAGTTTTGGTCTCCTCAAAGTTGACCAACTGTTCATGTAAGCTGTCACTAATCATCCTGGACCAATTGAACATCTTGACTCCAGTGATTATCTCATCAATAAAATAGTACATCCAATCTTCGAAAGGAGCACCGTGGGCACTGCCTACCATTCTGTTAAGTAGCAGAACAATATCACCATATTCCTCTTTGAAGTGGGTTCTGATCAATTTTTTTGGCATCTTGCTTGCAGTGGGCTTTGGTTTTAATAACCAATTCTTGTTTATGTTGGATGCACAGAGATCCTTCTGACTTTGATAAAGTTTGAGTGCATCTTGCTTGGTGCGATAGGATGTTCGGTTGTACACTGGAATGCCAAAAGTTTCCTGGATCGCTGGCTCGGACAAGTAGGCAAGGACCCTTCCGTCAGGAGCTTCTGTCTGTCTGTCTTGTGCGTTGTAGTGTAGTGCGCATTCTGCCATCAGCTCAGGACATTCTTTTGCTGGTGGAAATCCAGCTGCATGGACGATTCCGTTGCGCATCATTCTCATGGCGATTGGTGTAGGCAGACGTCCGTCAGTCCCGTACATTCTCTTCCGGAAGTCTTCAAGATCAACGTGGCCAAGATCTGTGTCCACGACGTGCTCCCACTTGGACTTGATTTTTGATTGTGTTTGGACACCTTTGCTTGCAAATTTCATCTTGAATGCTTCGAAAAATAGATCTGCAAGAAAAGGAAGAAGGAAATAATAAGAATTCGACATTAAAATCAGTTTGAAAGAACATTCCAGCTGGTAATCAAATTAGACTTCGCGAAAAATAACAAGCTGGAAGGAAAATAAATGGTGAAGCTTCATGTTAACATGAAATGGACAAAACAAATCTGCCTTGTGACTTCTTGGAGACGTGATCACGATCACAATGCAAGCTGATAACAGAATATTTCCTTCACTTTGCTGCAAATTTTCTCAACCTCTCGCTTTAAACAATTCTCCTCTCACCACTTTTATTCTCAAAATTGAGTGATTGCACAAATGAGAAGTGAAATCACTTATAGAGGTGAGAAGATCGATCATTTTAGTAAATTTGCAATGTTTCCTTTAATCAAGTTCGAACTCATCTTTCACTTTGCTTCAGGATGGCAAGTTCTATCCTTAATAATCTCGTCCGGGAAAGTTTCTAATTTCATTCACAGTCCAACAAAACTCTTTTTCTTTCTTTCCAATTTCAAAATTTTCAAGACTTATCTTTTTTTTGGTGTTGGAAAATAAATGATTAAAATAATTATTTTATGTGTCCATTCCAACCCGTTCGTTTTATTGGCAAATTATTTTTGATTTTCGAAAATTTCCTTGTCAATGCCTTAGGCGAATTTTCATTTTTTTTTCAACTTTCTTGCCAAAATCTCTAGCATCCAATTTGGTTTGGCCATGATTTTTTTAACTGTTTTTCCAAAATTATTTGGCCACGTCCAATGTTTATTTGGCCATACCTCCTTTCTTGTCTAAAATTATTTTGCCATGTCCACAATTCTCCTAGCCATGTCCGATTTTATTTTGTCCATTTGCTTGATCTTTCCATAACTTATCTAGCCATGGCAAAAATTTCTCTAAACACTTGGGCGAATCTTCAAAGTGCCATGCATATTTTAATTCTCCAAAGGTTTAGACTTAGGCAAATTTTAATTTTTTGCACTCTCCAATACATGGCGGACTTTAGCTATAATTTGGCCATCAAATTTTCCTTACTTTGCTTTTCGTCATGGGGCGGACTTCCTTATTTCTTTGGCCAATCTAGCTTTCTCCGAAGGCGGACTTCCTTCATTTGGTTGCCATTTTCTTCTATGTCTAAGGCGGACTTTGCCTTGTGGTTGACCATTGACATCTTTAGCTGGGCGGACTTTAGCATTTCCCTTGCCAAATAACCTTTTGCTTGGGGCGGACTTGCTCCTTATGTTTGCCATTTACATTATGCTGAGGGCGGACTTGCATGTTTTGATTGCCACTTTCCTTTTGACATGGGCGGACTTCATACTCTTCCTTGCCATACATTCTTCCTTGGCTATGCCTTAGCCATTTTTCTCTTTTACCTTGGGCGGACTTTCCACATTTTGTTGCCACTCATTTTATGCCTAGGGCGGACTTTCCACATGTGCTTGCCACTTAACTTCTTGGCTGAGGGCGGACTTTGGGTCTTGGCTTGCCACTTGCATAGGGCGGACTTGCTTGATTTGTTTGCCACTCCCTCTTAGACTAAGGCGGACTTCAGCCTTTGTCAAGCCATCTTCACTCCAACTTAGGGCGGACTTTGATCTTTGGTTGGCCATTGCCAACTTTTACCCAGCCATTTCCTCTTTTCCTTAGGCAAATCCTTCTTCTCCATGGGCGGACTTCATCTTGTGACTAGCCATTGCATACTTTGTTGAGGGCGGACTTCTTAGATATCATTGCCATTCACCTCATGGACAGGGCGGAGTTCCTTCATTTGCTTGCCATCCACCAGATTTTATGCCATTGAACAGGGCGGACTTTGGCTGTGACCTGGCCATTGATCAGATTTTTATGCCATTCATTGCTTGGCTGAAGGTGTTTGCCATTCATTGCTTGGCTGAAGGTGTTTTCCATTGACTTCTTTCAGGCTGAAGCTTTCACCATTACCTTGTGAGCTGAAGGTCCTCTATACTTAGGCGAATTTCTCAGTTTCCTCCATGATTGTTCAGATTTTCCATGACTTGCTCAGATTTTTTACATGTGCTTCAGACTTTTATCCATTTCCTGATGATTTCACGACTGGTTCTTTCATCTAACTCACCATTTTCTGTGCTCTTTACCAGATTTCTCTGTGATTTTCCAGAATTTCTCACCATTTTTGAACGAATTTTCCAGATTTTTGAACTTTTTATGTGATTTTCCAGAATTTTACCAAAATTTCAAAAAAATCTTCGAATCGATTTTCTAAGAGTTTCGTTGATCTTTTCGAACTTCTGAGTGGATTTTTGAAACTCGTGACCCTTCTAAAAATAGAAACTTTCTAAAAATAGAAATTTTCCAAAATAACCTTTCAAAATAGACCCTAAAAAATAGGGATCCCAGGTGCTTAAAAATTGCCAAGGTGGATCCTAAAATAGGGGCTTGAGGTGAAACCTAAAAACTTGGAGTGTGGGATTTGGCTGAAATGGCAGGTCGATCTTAGATCTCCTAGGCCTTCCTAAACTTACGATGGTGGTGGTTATTCCGGTGATCGAGGCTAAAATTTTTTTGACTTGATTAGGATGAAAATTGACCCGAAACCCCCAAGCGGAGAAGCGAACTAAAAGCGAGACAGCGAAAAAGAAAAACCTAAAAAGCAAACAAAAAGTCCCCATTGCAATGGGGTGAGGTGTGAGATTGGGTCTAACCGCGACCTGCTTGGCATATGACGGCATCATTCTCATCTAGAGATTGAGTCGCATTCTTGACAAAAGTTACCGCAAGCCGTGGTTTGGTTTACTAACATATGGGTGCTTCTTGGTTTGTGTTCAGCAAAAAATTGGGAAAAATGGTCGACTCATTACATAACAATGGTCACAATCCTTGAAAATATCAACAGCACAGAGATATACTCAAACCCTCAAACTGAGCAGAGAAGATAATCGTTAATCCTAAAATTTATCTCTGAAGGAGACACATAAATTTGCCTTATCGTGCAAGTGCGAATCCTAGATGAATCCACCAACACCAGCTAGGGAGGAATCTTTCATCACTGAAACTGGAACCCATAGGAATACCCACCTAGGGTTTCAAACCCTGAAGAGCTCCTTCAAAACACAAACCCCAAATAAAATAATAATCTAGAATATGATGAGAGAATGAGCTCTCATTTCCTTAAACGCCTTCTTTCCTTTTTAGGGTTTTCCCACCAAATTCACATTATACAGTATTATAAAGTGACTTTATTAATCTATCATTAAAATATTCCCCAATGTGACTTTATAACCTTTTTAATATAATTATTTAGTATTACCTTTATAACTTGTACTTTTTGCCAGGAAACCTTAAATAATTAAATTATTATTATTCATTATGTGGGCTGGAAAATGGGGATATTACAGTCCTCCCTTCCCAGAGATTGCTTGCCCTCAAGCAATCTACAATTGCAAACCAATCCAATTGCCACAACACCTGAAGCCAAAGTGAAAGACCAATTGCATCTGTCCACCAACCACCCAGATCCCAAATGATCTTGCAGATTGCTCCAACCATTAACCCATGTATGCAATTGAAGCCCAAGACGCTGCCAAGCTCTGTCAGTCGGTGAAGCCATCCATATAGCATTAAAATTCCTGGATCCCAAATCTGAAAATCATCCTCATGTAAATTGCACACAGGGATTTGTTCCACTTGCTGTTTCTTGAATTCAGTCATCCAAGAACACAAAATATTTTTGAGTGCAACAATGGGTGGACTCTCATCTGGGTACTTGGTCAAAAAGCTCATAACCTCATCATGCAAACTCCAAGCACTGTGGTGGTAAACCTCATGTATCATAACTGTCCATAGGTGGACTCCACCTGAATCCCATGGACAAAAATGAAGTTCAACATTCTGATACATTGACATCCATTTGTGCCGCATTAACCTCTAAGTCCAATTAGACTGATTGAGGTTACTTGTTTTTGAAGGCAACCAACAGGAGAAAACAAAGTAGGAGACCTAGAAAATTTGGATTCATCACTTGTGGTTGAAAACATATCGTACTAGATTGAACTAGGAAACCCCTTATTCAACCCACCTCTATGTGACATCAAAGATATGGTCAAATCTTGTGTATGTGGGCTGAAAGTAAATTGATGAACACAACTCATTATGCAATCGAGGTGAAATTTACTTGTTTGAGTCGATGAAATCCCAAAGGAGTCATGAGGATTCCTTACTTCACTTCCATCATTAGAAGATGACTCATGACTTAGAACATGCTGAATTGAACCTGCAACAACACCATCAAATCCCTCTGCAGCTCTGATGGCAAGGTTTCTATCTTAAAGCAATTGCAAGTACCCTTATATTATGTCCTCAAGGCCACGCTTGATTTTTTGCAAACTTGAGGCCTTAACTCCTTCTTATGGACCCTCTTGTCCCTCTTCGAAATTAATTTTCCAAATGAGATATTCAATGAACTTATCTGTCTTATCGAAGCAAACCAAGGTTTTCTCAACCTCATCTGCAGTGACCTACAACTGTTTCTTCCATTCATGCATCTCACTAGGCCAAGAGTCATGCTCAACTGTATAAAAGAAATTTTCTAATTTGTTTTCAAGGGTAGGAAATAAACCATCATGAATGCTAGGTTCCTCAATGGAAGATGCCCTGCAATCCTCCTGGAAAGAGGATGGAGCAATGCCATGGTCCAATGTACAAGTATAAAAAATAAACATCCTCTCTATACATGGCTGTCCAATAACAATCAGTACATTGCCAATGTAGAGCTTCGTGCCCATTTTACCGGTGACGCCATAACTTGTAGCCAAGATTGCTGTGTTCGCGTCATCGACAATCCATCCCACATTGAGTGGTCTCTTGTGAATGTGAAAGATGCCCAACACTAGTGCATAGAAACACATACCAACCCCTAGCAAGCTGCTGGTATAAATCAGAGCAACACCATGCAACCTGTGAAACATGTCTATGATGGAGCAAAAAGCATCTCCAATGTCATATGATGATAAGGACTCATCATCAAACCAATCTCTCACATCAAAGTGGTGACTCCAGTCACTCCGATCTTTCCAATCAGCTGTTGTCCTCAAAGTGTACCCTGAAAACTCTATAACTAGCAAGATAGGACAGCCATCGATCAACAAAATAGGAGGTAGAAACCAACGGGTTAGTGCTGGAATACTCGTGCCCTCATGCATAACTCCATACCATAGACCATAATCAATTGGAAACTTGAGCATATACCTCTCGAGATCAAGAATAATGCATCCTTCAACCAATGACTCCATGACATGAGTCACCCGATTTGAAATCAAGGAGGCCTCATGCACCTTATAGGAATCTTTAACAAAAGAAGACTCCTCGTATTTGACCATCACAATAGGCACCTCACTCACATCTTGGTGAATGATGGAAGCCTTCACACTACTCTCTTCATCAAGTACTATGGCTGCCATAAACAACTGAGTCTTTGCTGTAAGTGATGAACATTGAGCCAAACTTAACTCCAAGCAAAGCTCATCAACAGGGATCTTGGATTCTTGAAGGGCCATCTGAGTGCTCTTCAAGGAATCCATGGTAACCTTAAGCTCATGAGAGAGCTTATCAATTTCCTCCTCTTTTCCTCTCAATGCATCTGAGTATATTTCGGCAAGGTTGAGGAGACGGTCACAATCTAAAAGAAGATGTAGGAAGTTTGATTTCATTGCCACCAAACCATCCTTGATTACTTGCAAACTATCCTGAGAAGTTTCTTCTTCAATTCCTTTTCGTCTTCTTTCAAGTTGAACCTTCCAAAGGTGATCCCCAATCAGTTTGTGCATTTTATCATGATGAGACAATGTTGCCACAATCTTATCTTCACTCACCTTCAACTGGTTCTCCAAATTGTGTCGACTATTGGGTTTTATAACAACTTCAGCTTCACATGAAGAAACATCGGATTGTTCCTGAAGTGCTTGAGTCACACAACTGTTTTCTTCTGCGATATCATCCATACATACATTCTGATTTGGAATTAGGACAGCACTAATTCCACTTGTAGAATCATCATCACTACCCTCCATAGGTGTTATAACATAAGAGGGCTCAATTGGCTCTTCATACTCATCATCCGACACTTCTAGATGTGTATAGGACTCTCAGAAAAATATGTAGGGCATATTGACCAGAGGACATGATAGTGACCCTTTCTAAGTGGTGGTGTTTGATAGGCACACTTTATTAAAGTATTATTGTAATATTTAATGGTCATCTTAGTTGTTAGTTTACATTAGACAGTTTTAGCAACTTTTTGTTTACTGCTTTATTTCATGATTGTTTCTTTTAAAAACATCATCTTGTAATTCATTATATAAGGAGTATTCCTCTCCTTTGTTAAATACATGAATTAATTACCATTTCATGGTATCAGAGTAGAGGTTGATTTTGGGTGAATATCATGAGGTTTCTTTTTGAAAATTTCAAAAGTTTTTTGCTATGCAAATGTTAAAATTTTGGGGATTTTCTTTTGTTAAAAAACAAAAATGAAGTGGATTATTTTGATATTAGAAACCGATCGAGGAAGGAAGCCCTTTGCTTGTTGCTTCTTGTTGGTCTATGTTAACACCTTTTAAGCGAATGCATATGCTGGAGTGGATTTTACGTCATCCCTTGAACACACCCAATCTGAATATTATAACCAATGTTTGGATCCTTGCATCGCCATAATCTGAAATGCCATAACATATTTTAGCACTAACCCTTTGATCAATAATCAACTTTTAGATGTCATGAAGTGAGGAAATGTAACTCACATAAAAACTAAATATAGGGTCTCTTGTGAGGAGTAGATGAAGCCCTTACTAGTTGCACGATGTGATTTCTCATCATTGGAGGTGAATCAGAGTTGGGCGACAACTTGACCCCCTTCTCCCATGGGTGTGGAGGTGAGTTTGCAATCCTGCATCCGAAATTTGTCAAGCAGACTTTGAGCATATGTAGACTAAGAGATAAAAATACTATCAGTTGTCTGCCAAACCTCAATACCCAAGGAATAATGGAGAAGGCCCAAATCTGTCATGTCAAAAGCTTGACACAAATCTTGTTTGATTGCCGCAATCAAATGTGTTGAACTACCAGTAATGATCAAGTCATCAACATACACAGCAAGAAAGAGAATATCATCACCAGAGTGCTGGACATACAGATTATTGTTAGAAGGGCTGCGCTGAAAACCATGATCAACCAAGTATTGATCAATCTTGATGTACCATGCACGAGGAGCCTGTTTCAGTCCATACAGTGCTTTCACAAGCCTACATACTTGATGTTCTTTGCCGACAACCTTGAAACCAATAGGCTGCATCATGTAGACTTCTTCATGCAACTCACCATTGAGAAAGACACTCTTGACATCCATTTGATGAACTGTCATTCCAAACTGGGCTGCAATAGCGAGAAGAAGACGAATTGTGCTCATCTTGGCAGTAGGAGCAAAAATCTCCTCATAGTCAATGCCCTCCTGCTGTGTGAATCCCCGAGCAACTAATCTGGCCTTATATTTATCCAAAGTACCATTTGCATGATACTTGACCTTATAAACCCATTTGTAGCTAATAGGTTTCTTCCTAGGAGGAAGATCAGAAAGAACCCAAGTGTGATTCTTCAGAAGACTATGGTATTCTATCTCAGCCTTTTCCCACTATGGAATTCCTTTAGCCTCTTAGTGTGTATGAGGCTCATAGATGCTGTGGATGTTGGCCATAAGAGCGAAATTGACTGTGGTTTGCTGCTTGCTCTTTCTACGAGCTGATCTGCCCACAATGAGTTC
Source organism: Sequoia sempervirens (assembly GCA_007258455.2). Taxonomy (NCBI): domain Eukaryota; kingdom Viridiplantae; phylum Streptophyta; class Pinopsida; order Cupressales; family Cupressaceae; genus Sequoia; species Sequoia sempervirens. Next base: position 10,762 of record VDFB02206301.1, read on the forward strand.
ATCATGAAGATGTTCGATAGTCTTGAGCTACCACTTAGGCCGACAAGAAGTACCAACATCTGAAATAGGAGAAACAACTCCTGGGATTTTTGGAACAAAGTTATCTAGATGTGAATCCTGAGGAAAATCAAGTGGTGCTAGATCATGACTAGTAGACTCCTCATCTTCAGAGTTAGAATGCTCTGAAGCCCTCCCATAAGGGGAACCAAGAGGAAGATGAACACCATCATCAAAAACCTTCATAGGGTGACCTGTAGGTCTAGTAGTAGGAAGAAATGGACCAGTAGTTTCATCAATCACAACATCATGACTGAATATGAGACAACCTGTATGCCTTGTGATTGTCGCTGTAACCAGTAAACATAAGTTGCTTGCTCTTGGAGTCCAACTTGGCACGCTTGGCTTCTGGAATCCATGCATGAGCTGTAGAACCAAAGACTTTCAAATGGCCCACCTTAGGCTTACGTTCTGACCAAACTTCTTCTGGAGTCATCTTTTTAACGACTTGTGTAGGTGACCGATTCAAGAGGTAGACTGCATTATAAACTGCTTCAGCAAAGTATTTCTTAGGGACATTTCTATACTCTAGCATAAAACGAGCCATTTCAGTAATGGTGTGATTCCTACGTTCGATAACGCCATTCTGCTGAAGGGTGTATGGTGTGGTGAGTTGGCGCTTAATGCCATGTGTAGCACAGAAAGTAGAGAAGTTAGTTGAACAAAACTCCTCCCCGTTATCTGACCTTAGAGTGACAATCTGGGAACCTGATTCTTTCTCAACTAAGGCCTTATCACGCTGAAATGCTCTTAGAACACATTTTGATTTATGTTTCAAAAAAATACACCCACATTTTCCTCTTTGAAACAAATAATAAAAGTACACGGACGATAGCAGGATGGGTGTTCATTGGTCACATACATCGATGTGTGAACCAATTGAAGTACCTTGGAGGCTCGCCATAGATCCTGTCGAGAATGGCGCCGATGCCTAAGCTTGACCCAAGCTCCACACCAAATTCATTATTTTGAGTTTGAATCTCGGGTGAACCAACAAACAAACCCTCTAAAGAAGACGGTTTAGAGAGGTGCACATTCAAGTGCCCATAACGCTGATGCCAAAGTTTGCTGATGGAAGTACTCCTGGCGGCCAAAGCGTGCTCCTGAGAATCACCAGAATCAACAAGTCGATACAGACCATGATCTTCAAGTCCCACAACGATTGGAGTACAAGTCTCCCTATCAACAATGCTGCAGGTGGACGAACTAAAAACAACATCCAACTGGGGAGAATGCCTCATGATCTGGCTGACAGAGAGAAGATTATGTTCCATGGCTGGAACATAGTAGACATCGAGAAATAGTAAATTTCTCCCTCTAGAGTGAATTTGAACATTTCCCTTAACGACAACTGTATACTCGTCTCCTCCTCCAAAGATCACTGAATCAGTGAATGGTTCATATTTGGTGAACCAATTGTAGACGGCCATGTTAATAAATAATTATATTGTAATCGACCATACTAATTAAATAAATGTTGTAGTTGGTAGTACTGGGAATAAATAATAATAGTTTAAATAATACATGCACAGTTTAAAGTAAAAGTTGGATTAGTTGTCGGGCAGGTAATTAGGAAGAGTTGTTGACGGTTGGTATCCCAACCAACCACGACCATCTATATATGTATCTTGTCATTTGTAGTCGGAGAGGGTCAATTGCTATGTATTGTTGAGATACTTCATGAAATCAATCAATCCATTGTGCTGTGCAATTACTCTTACGATTGTTCTGTGATTCAAATGTGATTCATATTCTAGTACGTGCAATATGTTTGTGAATTATTCTTGTTTACTCCCATAGTACGTTAAACACTACCCAGTGAGTAAACATTTGGCACCACTGCCTAAGCGGACTAGGGAATCACTCGTCATGGCAGCATAATGGGTCTCCCAGCAGATGAACCCGTGAATAGCAATGAGGAAAGGGAAGACCTATTGACTAAAGATTTTATCAATCTGTGGAAGATATCATTACGAGATCACGTACATAGGGAATCCCGCAGACAGGAGATCCCTAAGGAAGTTATCTGAGATAGGTTGGAAGTGAACGACGAGGTGAATCACCTCCTGAATCGTATGCCCAGATTGCTGGCCCGTCATTTCATTATTCTGCAAGACTTACAAGAAGAAGAGGATCGGGAACACCGAAGGCAACAAATACTACAACGCTACGAGGAGAGAACCAAACGAGAAGAAAAGGAACGCGACACTAGTCGGAGACGTACGTCCGGTAGTCAACAATGATTGTCTGAATAAATTTTAATACCCGTACGGCCGAACAAAGACAAGAACCGAGTACCTAGCGGAGACGAGACTCAGGAAGAGAAGGTTCAGTGATCACTCAGGCTGCAAGAACAAGAAAACTGGCGAAGAAGACTGCAGCAAGTTGGTAAGGAATTTGATGAGGATCTAATTGAAATAAACCAGAG
>VDFB02206302.1:0-14522 GCA_007258455.2 Sequoia sempervirens
ATCAAGACGAGCGCACAATTGGATGTGATGCAAGATTAATCGCTAGAGGGTGTAATGCTCGGCTGGCCCAGGTAATGAAGGTACGATTAGTTCATAGATTTTTTGCTGATGGATGATACTAACATTGCACCATATGAGGATTGTTGTACACTAATAGGATCGAGTGAGTTGCACTCTTTCCTTAGCTCAAATGCAAGTTCATGGAGTATCGATACATCGCAGATGGCATGCTTTTGTTCTTCATGTACAATGTAAGCCCGAATGATTGTGAGTCGTGGGAGTGGGTTGACAAATGGTTGACAAGTTATCTTAGCCCACTTCACACGTATTGCCCTCTGATGGCATTGGAACTAACACAGATGGAATCGTCGGTCGACTTTGACCATGTATCAGATCTAGTTCAACCAGGTAATATATCTACTTGCTTAGTATTTGAAATTCCATATTGTTATCTTACTTTGTACTTCATTCATAATGTTGACTAATTTCAAGAGATATGTCGCACATATAAATGTAGGGCATGTTTATGCAGTTATTGCAGATGAAGACAATGAAGAAGGTATAGACTATTACTTGTGTCCTTGTGTTGAGGCAAAAAATAAATTGGAAGCCCCAATTGTAGATAGAGAAAACATTGAATACCCTACAGGATCAGTTGTTGTTACTGGAACGTGGCTCAGAAGTTACCCACATAACAGTGTTAAACATTGGTTGTTTGAGGAATTTGACACGCATCGTAAGATTCTCCATTACTCAAACCTTTTCATGGCATCAAATGTTAATTTGACCAAATATAAGGGTAGACCTTTGAACAAGACCTTGTGGAAGGTCCATGAGTCTGACCATGAGGCAATACTTGACACAATAAAGAGTAGAGCAGACCCGGATGGTTCATTGGATTAATTTGTAAGTATATGCACAACTGTTCTTATTAATTTGTAAGTATATGCACAACTGTTCTTATTAATTTATACTTGATGGTAAAATTTGTTAGTAAGTCTCATTTTTTTATGTTAATAAATGCATATTTAATGTCTTCCCATTCTTGTAGTTTCGAAGGTGTCTGCATTATGCTCTGATGGATGTTTATACCCTACTCCAAAGCTCCCATTTTGGCATAGGTTATGGAATTTGGCTTCACACCTGCTAATTGCATTTGCTTGAAAGTTTCTAAAGCCTTTTCAGCAAATCCATTTTGTGTATATCCTGCAATCATCGTATTCCATGAGATGGCATCTCTTTCAGGAATTTTGTCAAATAGTTCACAAGCCTTGTCTATGCTTCCACATTTTGCATACATGTCTACTAGGGCAGTTGCAACTACAACATCTAACAAAATTCCTCTATTATTTATTCTTTGATTGATGTTCATACCCTGTTCCAAAGCCCCCATTTGGTACAAGTAGGAAAGATGTTGGCAAAGGTTGTGGAATTTGGATTTATACCTACCAATTGCATTTGCTTGAAACTTTCTAAAGCATTTTCAACAAATCCATTTTGTGCATATCTAGCAATAATTGCAGTCAATGAGATGACATCTCTTTGAGGCATTCTGTCAAAAACTTCGCATGCTTTCTCTATGCTTCCACATTTTGCATACATGTCTACCAAATCATTAGTCATGAATTAGGATGAGTCTTTTAGATTACCTGAGTCAATAGTGTGAAAATTGCAATCTTGCACAAATGTTGCTCTTCTAGCCTATGAAGGAAAAACAACTCAAATTTGTATATGAACATGCAATATTGATGTCTTGATGATGTAATAAGGTTTTTTCAGGGTCATTTGAATGGATTTTTGGGTCTTAGATGATAGGAGTCAAAATTGCTTCAAAAATGCAATGTTGTCATAGTGTAATTTGTGTAAACTCATCATTTAAGTTGTAAATCCCTTAACCAATGGCTCCCTCTTTCAAAAATAGTTGAGGGTCATTGGAAATGATGTGTAAAAGTTTATAAGGCCTCCTTTTGGTTAGGGAGAAGGTTGATTGGAAGTTTGAAGCATTTGAATATTAAAAAAACTCTATTTTTCTTGATTTTCCAGTAGTTTTGACTATTCCTTCAATTGGTACGACTTGCAAAAGCATTGTAAAGCCCTATAATGAATATGGTTTGATAGAGGGTAGAGAATAATTTCTTTTGGTGGTGATTTGAATTGATTTCATTAAGTATTAAGAAATTTACTTCAATTTTAGTGAAAGAGGGTCTGAAACCCTACCAAACAAGGGTTTGGTCACCAAAATGGTCATAATTCCCATTTCCATTGTGGGAAAAATGTAAAACTTGGTATAATATTAGGTTTAGGGCCCTTATTCATGTTAAAATTTGTTTCATAGTGAAAGATGGAGGTTTGAAAATTTTATTTGATGCCCTAGGTCATTTTTTCCCTTGTAAATGCATGAAAATGGTCTTTAAAATGCACTTTTCATAATTTTCTGAGTATTTGTGCAATACTAATGAATGAAAAGCATGGAATAGGTCTTGGGGAACCTGTTAGAATATTTGAAAGGAATTATGGGTGTTTGGGTGTTCCTTGAAAGGTTGAACACTTCCTTATGCAGTCCTAGTTAAACCTCGTTTATGGCTTGTAAGTCAATCTTTTGATACATTTATGGTGGGTGTTTGATCCTATGCTTTTGGGAACTTGTGGAGGATATTTTTAGGATTCTAAAAGAATGTTTCATTTTCTAGTTAATTCCTTTAATCAATTTTTATTTTGACTATCCTATTGGTGAATGTTGCAAAGTCACATGGGCTTGTGTAGGAGCGATGGAAGAATGGATGTTTTTGGGTACAAGGTCTATTTGTTTGGTCATTTTCTATTGTGTGAAGAGTTTTTACATTATCCCCAAGTCATGTTGAGATGTTTGATTGTGTGATTCAAGTTGAGTGATCAAGTTGCATTGTTGAGTGATCAATTCAATCAAAAAAAACAATGGCAAAGTCTACCCTTTCAAGGTTTTATGAAGGGAAAGAGAGTCCAAATTGTAAGGGAAACAATAATTTGTTAAATGAATTTCAAGTTGAGTGTGGATTGAGATTTTTCTTCCTTTTCTCTATATCACATTAAGCCAGTTTGGAACACATCTCAAATTGGACATTAGGTCCTTTTAAAGTCATCTATTTCAAATTAGGCTAGGTCCTTTCAAATTGGAACACATCTCAAATTGGACATTAAGACTAGTGATCTTGCCATTATCATCTATTTCAGTTTAAATTCCCTTGGAACACCTCCTCTAAACTCTATATCCTTGCATTCAGTGGTGTGCTTCAAATTTTGTTTGTATGATGCCTTGAATTGTCATAAGGTTTCTTAATAGGTCTTTGAAACCCTTGCTTCTCTAACATTTTTCTATTCATTGACTATCATACATAAAATCTTCCTTCAAATTCCTTCAAGGTGTTTAGGAATGATGATTTAATGGTGAAAAGTCAAAGATAAGATTCTAGAAGTGTGTGGAAGTCAATTTTTCAAGAGGCCCTAGTTTTTGGAGCAATTTCGTAAGGGTTTTGTGTTTGAGCATGTTAATGGTGTCATAGGAGATTAAAACCTAGAAAATACTTGGTTTGGGAACAATTTAAGATACCATAGAAAGTTTCATGGTCAGGTGATAAGTTTTGAATAGGGTTGCTTTGGAAAGGGGGGCTATTTAGGCTAGTTTTGGTGGGACAACATATTTTTGAAAGGTTTGGTCTGAAACAAGTGCTATCAATATTTTGTTATGTTGTGTAGCATCACAAAACACACCTAATTCAATCATTATTTTGGTGAGTCTTTTGGAAAAGTTGTTAGAAAAGTCAAAAAAACCACCATTAGAGGCCTAGTTGGCTGGAAGCCTAGTCAAGGTGGAAAAGTGGGTTTTTTTTTGAGTCAGAGGTTTGGGGCTTTGAAAAAATTCAAGAAAAGTTTGTTTGTGTCCTTTAAGTGCATTCCAAGGGTTTGGGTCCATAGGAGAAATATTGGATTCATAAGTGTACTTTGAGGCTTATTTCCTTAACATTGTTTAGAACATGGTTGAGATTACTTCATTGAAAAAAACTTAAAGCCTTTGAGTTTTGCTTTGAGTCCCATATCCTCTACATCATAGTGGTATCAAAGTAGTAAGTAGGCCCTTTAGGGATTGAATAATCAGCAATGGCACCTAAAAATAAGTTAGCAAGAGAGTTGGAGGAGTTGAGGGAAACCTTGGAAAGGGAGAGAAGGGAAATAAGAGAACAAGAAGCAACAAGAGAGTAGGCTAAAGCAAGGGAAGAGAGGCAATGGAGAAGGGAGAGAGAAGCTATACAAGCTAGGATCAATATCCTTGAGAGAAATAGGCAAGGAGAACAAGGAGAACAAGAAGACAATGATGAAGAAGAAGAGTGATAGGGAGGGGGTTGGAGGAATCAATCACAGATTCCTGCTCCAGGTCTTGCTTGCAAGACCTCCTTGGTGTTTTGTTTCACCACCTTAACCTATAGGACCCTTCTCAATTTTAGGTACCCCTAGTTTGTCTGGCCAACCCCACTTCTATCACAATCCCATCTACCAAGTTAACCTTGGTGCAATGCTTCAACTCTTCCTTAGCCCTTAATCTACCCTAAAGGCTAATCTATCCTCAACACTCCATTAGTTCTTGCAGGGGTGTAGAGATGTCTTCAATGGCTTCAAACCAACCTCCTAGGGTTCTTGAAGGCTCACCAAAACTCCACCTTTTCATCACTTTCACCAAACTCTCATCTAGGGTTAAGAAGGCTACTAGTCCATGACCCCCAATTAGGTCTCCATCAACAAAACAACTGGTTATTACTCAAATATTTCAAAAGAAAACCTGAATCTTTCTTTGAGGTCCTTGTCCCATATGAACACCTCTCAAATATTTTTGAGGTCCTAAGCTTTAACTGTCCGTACAATGCTTAAACTTGAAAATGGTCATTTCCTAGGGTTTTAAGCCATTTTCTGGCTATTTTCAAACTTTCAACTTGTTCTCACATCAATTGAACTAATGGAGCTTTCTCCTTCATGTGGCAACTAGGTAAGACACTTGCCTACCTCCTCCAAAAATCAATTTATCAAGAACTGGTCACCCCTGCAAGTTATGTGCTCTGCACTTCTTGTCTTCCCTAGCAGGACTTTTCTTGGCTCGCCTAGGGCAAGACTTTGCCAACAACTCCTGTTTTCACACAAACCCTAAATCCTACCATATTTACACACATGGAGTCTAATCACTATTCCTAAAGGGCCATACAATTTGTATGGTGTGAAAGTGATCTACACCTCCATTTGCTCAAGACTACCTAGTTCAGACCAAGAACAGTGTGGAATCCAACTTATTTACAAACAGTGCTTGAAAATGAATAAAACGACTATCTAATGACACACAAAGCTTGTAGAAACACCACTCTACATCCTACATAGGTCTTGATGCTATATCAATCCATTAAAGCTTAAAGTACCCTAGGAGGTTGGTTTGAAGCCATTAAAGACATTCCCACACCCCTGCAAGAACTAATGGAGAGTTGAGGATAGGTTAGCCTTTAGGATTGATTAAGGGCTAAGTAAGAGTTGGAGCATTGCACCAAGGTTAGCTTGGTAGATGGAATTGTGATAGAAGTGGGGTTGGCCAGACAAACCAAAGGTACCTAAATTTGAGAAGGGTCCTATAGGTTAAGGTGGAAAGCCAAAACACCAAGGAGGTCTTGCAAGCAAGACCTAGAGCAGGAATCTGTGATTGATTCCTCCAACCCCCTCCCTATCAGAAACACAAGAATACCACTTTCTTTAACTAATCTCCTCTCTTCTTCCAAAGTGATTCTATAAGCATGAAAATCTATTTATTAGATAACTTGTTGAGTGACCTCTTCATATGTAGATGGGTCAACTCCTTTTCATTATCCAATTTTTCATTAAGTCCATTTTTCTTCACTTTGATGATGAAGTCTCTAAAGTCATTTGTAGTAACAAAGAAATCATCATTATCCATGAACTAGCTACAAGCTAACACTTTGACATCATCGGGAACAGAGTTCTCATCATAAAAATTAACTACTAGCCTATTTTTAGGAACTTGTTCATCACCTTGATTGATTTGGGGAGAAGGGAAGTGTTAGTTCACTTCCTCATCTCTAGGAACATTCTTCATAGTCTCCTCTTGCAAACTCTCCCTTTCTTTTGGATTCTTTGAATAATCAACCAAGGGTGCATCAAGATTTTGCATTGATTGGCTGTGAGAAACTTGTGCTGATGATTCTATTGACAAGGCTTGTTGTTGAACAAGTTGTTCAACTTCCATCCCTTTTTCTCTTGCTCTGCCAACTTCATCATGCTAGAAAAATTCCCATCTGCCATGGAAACAAACATCTTCTCCATCATTTCCATGGGACTTGTGTACTTTGCAAAGGAATAACATAAGCATGATTATTTTTATCCTCTTCTATTTTGTTTGGACCATGAACATCCATTTCCTTTTCCTTTCTCTGACCTCCTTATTAGTTTTGAGGTTCCTTATCACATCATTAGATGCATGGAAATGATGGTAGATATGATATCTACCCCTCTACCCTCATTTTACTGATATACCCTTTAGGGTCACAACTCATGACAATGTCTACTTTCATTCCATAAATAGCCTTGATCAATAGCCTTGAGAGAAATAGGTGAGGAGAACAAGGAGAACAAGAAGACAATGATGAAGAAGAAGAGCATGTGTAGGTAACTCAAAGACAACCAGCAGATGAGATAGAAGACCCTAAGGAAAGGAAGTTAATAAGATTGTTGAAAGCAGCACAAGGTCATGGAGGAAAGAGTCACATAGAGTTACCTATCTATTAGGGGAAGATGGATAGTGAAGAGGTGTTAGGATGGCTTGATTCCTTAGAAAACTATTTTGACTTTGAAGAGATGGAAGAAGAGAGGAAGGTTAAGATTGCTAAGACAAAGTTGAGAGTACAACACTGACATGGTGGACTAGTTTTCAGAATGATAGGATGGTTAGAGGGTTGGCAAAAGTTTCTATATGGGAAAGGATGAAGAGTTTGGTCAAGGAACAATTTTTACCATCGGATATTTGATCCATTTCATGAAAGAATGTTGTTGTGACTTTTGAAATGGATCAATCCTTACATGTATAATACAGATCTAACAAAAAAATGTGCAAGAAGGAGGAATGATAGGGTGTACACCAAGATTTCACATTGAAAACTACATGAAAATGATGCCTAAAGTGTAGCAGCAAGAGATCTACCTTAATGAGGGGCATGTTTTTGAGTTGAAGTTGTTTAGGAATGATGATTTAATGGTGAAAAGTCAAACATAAGATTTTGGAAGTGTGTGGAAGACAATTTTTCAAGAGGCCCAAGTTTTGGAGCAATTTCATGAGGGTTTTGTGTTTGAGCATATTGAGGGTGTCATAGGAGATTAAAACCTAGAAAATACTTGGTTTGGAAAAAATTTAAGATACTGTAGAAAGTTTCATGGTGAAGTGATAAGTTTTGAATAGGGTTGCTTTGGAAAAGGGGGCTATTCAGGCCTGGTTTTGGTGGGACAACAGATTTTTGAAAGGTAGGACAGTCTAAATAAAATCCACCCACAAGCCTATACCAAGCTCAAACTAATGAATTTAGGCAACTTTGATATGCCTCTACAAGACCCCAAAGTTTCACCTTTTGACAGTGGATGGAAGAACAACCATGGACCAATGTATCACTATCCCCAAGAGGCTTAATTTACTGATCACACTAGGATTTTGATTACCTAGGCTCACCCCTTCACCCCAAAGCCCTGATTCAGATTTGTACAGAATAATTACAACCATTTCCATCACTCCTAAGTGGCTCTTTAAGAAAAATCTATACAAAACAAGCAAAACTCACTGCATGTTTGGGGTTCTTTAGAAGCAAAGAAGTTGGGACAGCAGGCATGTGTTCCAAAACAAGTGTATCTAAAATTGATATATGTTTTTAAAGCCAAAAATGGGTACCCTAAAATGTATTTATCTTGTAAATATTCATTTTGGTTTGCATGTTACACCCAATTTAGTGTTTTAGCACTTACAAGCAAATTTGGTTGTCTAGTGCAAGCAATTTTTGTTTTGCAACTCATGCAACCAAATGGAATATTCCAATGTATTCAAATAGGAATGTTTATGCTAGGAAAGGTCTTCTTTCACACCCAAACACGCGGAATCACTCTGAGCTACGTTCACCCGGATCGATCCCTTAAGGGTCCAAAGGTTACTCAGACAGCTTCAACATGAGGTTACTCGGACACCGTGATGCTTAGAAACTTATCATCTGATCCTATGGGATCATGTTGGGTCCTCTACAATAACCTCTCTCGATTTTTGTTATCTCGAAGTGGTTTTTTCGTGGTATCCAATTTTTAGTTGATAGAAAAAGTGTCAGATGGAAGCAGTGGAAAGTTGCAAGGTGGTGCAATTTTTATTCTACAACTCATGTGACCAAACAGACTATTCCAACATGTTCAAATAGGAATTTTTACGCTAGACATGGTTCTATTTCACACCCAAACACACGAAATCGCTCTGAACTACGTTCAACCAGATCAATCCCTTAAGGGTCCAAAAGGCAAAATGGCTAGAAACTTCAGCACAAGGTTACTTAGACACCGTGACACTTAGAAACTTCTCATCTAATCTTGTGGGATCACGTTGGGCCCCTCTAAAATAACCTATCTCAGTTTTCATTATCTCAGAGTGGTTTTCCCGTGGTGTCCAGTTTTCAATTGATGGAAAAAGTGTCAAATGGAAGCAGTGGAAAGTTGCAAGGTGGTGCAATTTTTGTTCTACAACTCGTGTGACCAAATGGACTGTTCCAATGCATTCAAATAGGAATTTTTATGCTAGGAATGGTCCTCTTTCGCACCCAAACACGCGGAATCGCTTTGAGCTACATTTAACCGGATTGATCCCTTAAGGGTTCAAAGGGCAAAATGGCTGCAAACTTCAGCATGAGGTTACTCGGACACCGTGATGCTTAGAAACTTCTCGTCCAATCCTATGGGTTCATGTTGGGCCCATCTACAATAACCTCTCTCGGTTTTGATTATCTCAAAGTGGTTTTCCTATGGTTTCTAGTTTTTAGTTGATGGAAAAAGTGTCAAATGGAAGCAGTGGAAAGTTGCAAGGTGGTGTAATTTTCGTTCTGCAACTCATGTGACAAAATAGACTGTTCCAATGCATTCAAATAGGCATGTTTATGCTAGGCATGGTCCTCTTTTACACCCAAACATGCGGAATCGCTCTGAGCTACGTTCAACCGGATCGATCCCTTAAGGGTCCAAAGGGAAAAATGGGTGCAAACTTGACATGAGGTTACTTTCGGACCTGCAGTGGCAGCTTAGAAATTTCTTGTCTAATCTTGTAAGGATAGATATTTGGGCCTTTACAATAACCTCTCTCAATTTTGTTATCTTAGAAGTGATTTTCAGAAGTGGTGTTGATTTTTTAGTTGATGGAAAAAGTGTAGGATGGAAGCGTTAGAGGATTGCAGGTGAATTGTTTAATTTTCGTTACGCAGCTTCGTGTGATAATGATGACTATTCGAATGCATTCAAATAGGCGTATTTGCAGCTAGGAATGGTCCTCTTTCACACCCAAACACATAGAGTCGCTATAGACTACGTTGACCAATTGAGTCCTTAAGAGTTTTAGTGTATGTTGAAATAGGCCATTCTTCCCTGTGTTCGGAGCTATGTCTCGATTGATATGGGCACGATGTAACTTGAATTATTGAGTAGTTTGAATGGAGCTGTTGAGTGGTTTTGAAATCTTTGTATTACATCGACTTGTTGCTTACTATTATGCTTTGATATATTTTCCAAACATCCATAACGTTCAAAAGCACCTGTTTTAGGCTTTTAGCCATAGCAGCAAGGAAATAAACTATTTGATAAAATACTTTGATAGACATGTATGAAAAATGTGTTAGCATAGACAAGGCAGTGAACTCTTTGAAAAAATGCCTCAAAGAAATGTGATCTCATGGTGATGGAATGACATGATGAATGCCATGACAAGAAAATTGTTGTGGATTTTCATGGCATTCCATCACCATTGAGACCACATTTCTTTGAATCTTAAATAGTTTCATTCCCTTTCTATGCTATTGCTTCATTAGTATGCTTTGATAGATTTTTCCAAAGCATCCATGTAGCTTTTGGAAGCACCTATTTTTAGGCTTTCAACCATGGCGATAGGCCAATTGTTTGATATTCCATCACCATGAGACCACATTTCTTTGAGGCATTTTTTGAAACAGTTCACTGCCTTGTCTATGCTATTGCTTACTATTATCCTTTGATAGATTTTTTCCAAGCATCCATAGCTTGTTTGAAAGCACCTATTTTAGGATTTTAGCCATAGCAGCAAGGCAATGAGCTGTTTGATAAAATGATTTGGTAGACATGTATGAAAAATGTGGTAGCATAGACAAGGCAGTGAACTGCTTGAAAAAAATGTATCAAAGAAATGTAGTCTCATGGTCATGGAATGCCATGACAGTAAATATTTTGATTGTCATGGCATTATCGATCGAACCTCATTTTCTGAACATTACAAAGTTCCACTACTGTCTATGATAATACCACTATTATGCTTTTGATAGATTTTTCCAAGCATGCACTTAGCTTGTTAGAAAGCACTTCTTTTTAGGCTTTTAGCCATAGCAACAAAGGCAACACTTGAACTATTTGAAAAAATGCTTTTGGTGAGATGTATCAAAAATGTGGTAGTATGAATAAGGTGAGTGAAGCTGTTTGAAAAAAATGCCTCAAAGAAATGTGAATTCTCTCACTTGGAATGCTTGACAAGCAAATGCAGGAATTGGCGGTTGCTCCCTGGTTAATAGTTATGTAATGTAGTAATTGGATAGCGCGGGGTTGACTTTGTAAAAACTATGTAGTGAAAATTTGTCATCTATCAACATCTAGTTATTAGTTATGCAATGTGAAGCAATGCTTTGAGTTTGAAAGATGTGCAATGCAATGTAATCAATGTTATGAATATAAACTACAAAATTATAAATTAAAGTTCAAATCATAAAAATGTCAAGTGTTTACAATCAGCTATTATTGATAATTGATCGATTTGAAAAGTGTGAACATTTTTCTATGTGGAAGGAAAACAAGAAAATAGTGGTTCAAAAATGAGGAATTTGTCTTCTGCACCAAATGAGAAATATTCACAATATGTGCTAGGAAGGAATAATTCCATAAGATCGAGTATGCAAGAACTGAGAATTGCAAAATTGGCTTACGTTTGACTTCCAAACACAAATTTTCACACTTTTTGATGTTCCAACTTAAGTCAAAAAGTATATGTTCGTAAGTTGTAAAGTATACACTTGAATACATGTAGCTCATATCTATTGAATCATGAATTTATAATGCAAATATGGACAACATCGATAAAAAAATATTTGTATTAATCAAATAGCCATGTACTCATGTACATCAATATATGTCAATATAAGTATAAAATATAGTTACCAAAAAGCCATATAGGCATGCAACAAAGGGCTCTACATTCAAAATTCATTTCTCTCCATGCTCTGGTTCAAATACAATTTTCTTTCCCTTTCTTGGGTGACCTGATGGCGATAAATCTGTCACCCATTTTTGTTGAGGAGTGCTCCTATTGCTCCTCCTAGGGTTTAGCTCTTAGTCAAGTTTCAACTATTACAATAAGAAGTAAAGACATTAATATATAGAAATTACATTATAAAAATGAATATATTTAACAAAATTTAATCACTTACAACCATCTGAAGATCACTCTCCGCGACGGAAATATTTGCACGCTGATGCTTAGGCATGCTCGAGCCCTGTATAAACCATCTGAATAGGAATTAAACTACGAATCGATAATGGTTTGATTTTTCACTAGAACTAGTTCATCTATAACAACGAATGTAAATTGAAATTTAGTAATTTCCTCATACCTCCCCTATCAGAGCCATCGAGGATTGTATTGCAATAGAAACACTGATATCCATTGCCCTTGTTACGTTTGGCGGTGTTTCTCTCACCAACATCTAAAAATAAAACAACAAATTATTCAATCACAAAATAGTTATCGAATTTGAAGTAATGCTTTGAGTTTGAATGATGTGTAATGCAATGTAACCAACAATATGATTATCATTTTTTTTAAAAGCAATAACTTGGGACAATCACATTGAAAAACAAAAGACCCTTTAGGACAAATTTTAAGTGAAAAAGTGTCAAAACACAATGTAAAATATGACAACCAATATGAGAAGAAGAGATGATTTAGTCAAAGGGAGCTTTGATAGTAGCCAACTGAGTTAAGTATGACAAATCCAAGTATCACTATTGCAAGGAATGGGGTAATAGCTAAATAAAGATACAACGACAATAAAAAATGATGGAGCTAACTTGTCAAGGGCCTATTCTTCAAAACCCTTATTAAATGCTTGTCATAGTTTAAGATATGCAATAAATGTTTGACAATGGAATTAACATTTTGAGGATGATAGTGATTAAATTGAGGTCTCCTTTTACCATGAAAGAATAGATATTTTTCTTTGGCCTATCCACTATGATTTTTAGTTTCCTCACTTGGAGTTAAATATAATAGTGTTGTTTATACCAAAGATGATAGAGAAAATAATCATGAAAAGGAGAATATGATGGTGATCAATGACAAAGGCGATTGGCACATTTGTGTGATCAGCGAGAAAAGAGTAGAGATACATGAAGTGAACATTATGGTACAGCTTATGATATAAATTAAAGCCACATGGTTGATGTGCTTTGATTCCCTTGCATCTAGGGGAAAATTTTCTTAACATAAATACTGCTAGGGAATTTCAATGTTGCCATTGTAGTTGGCATTAAAGCTGGTACCTGCAACATTGAAAATTATCCTTATATAAGAATTCCCTCCATCTTGTTGATTGGCTTGTAACACTCTTGATGGTGGTTGTATGAAATCTAATTATTATTCCTCTTCTACATTAGAGGGTTCATATCCTTGATCTGACTCTTCTGAATTATCAGAATCAAAATCACTAGCTTCCATATTCAAAAATTCCCAGCCAACATCTTCAATAAATTTATCTAGATCATCAGTAATAGTCTTACAAATTGGTTGCCAGTTCAAGTTCATTCTACTTTCATAATAATTTATATCCATGGAGTTCATCCATTCCTTGATGCCATCAAGTGAGATTGAGGAATATAAGTACATATGGAGTACATCTGCGGCTTGAATTATTTGAAAACAATAGCCATAATAGTCCTTTTTGAGTCTACTCTCTCAATGTTAACAATCTCAATCTCACTAATAGTAATTACTAAGAAGAGTAGCATTCTAATGCAAAAGAATTTCATAGAACAATAAAAAGCTAAAAGGATTTAGAGGAACTCCCACTTAAAAGCCAAGCTCTCTAAATGGTATATAAAACTCTAGTTCAAAATATTTTAGATGGGGTTGCTCCCATAGCTCTCTTACTCGCTTGACAAATCCTTGAAACTATGTATTGATTTTATTTTTCCTGTTCCTCTCTTGTTGTTCTTCCTTAATTTCATTGGTGCAGGAGCACCTAGGAAGCAATAGAGAGCACACTAGGCAAAATGTGGAAGTATAGAATGAGTTTATGACTTAGATGTATGCCTTCAGGAATTTTTGTGGTTGGAATGATGTTTTCTAATAAGGTCATGTTGACCATGGGTGAGAAACAAAAGGTTCTAGTCCAAAGTTTAGGAATGGAGGTTTTTGCAATTATTGATATTTTTTGCAAAAACATGCTCCTTTTGTGTTTGAGTGGCCAAGAAGGGCCCATTGGAAAAATAACTTTTTGGAAAGCATATTTAAAGGTTTCCTCTACCTTTTTGCAAGGTTGAAAGTATGTTTGTACGGATTTTTTGTTGGAAATTGAAGGAAAATAGTTTTTTGAGTGAAATTTTCTATTTTTTGGTCTGAAAGAAGGCTCTAATGGATTAAATCTGGTTTTTTGTTGTGTGTAGGATGTAGAATAAATCTAGTACAATTTTTTTGTAGCCTTTAGATAGTTCTTTCAATCATTTTCTTGTCTCTTTGTAAATATTTTGGTTTCTTTGTGCTTGCTGGCCTGAAACAGGTAGTGTTGAGTAAATGGGGTGCTAGAGCACTTTTCCACTGTACAAACCATACAACCATTTGGAAACAGTTCCTAGAAACCATGCTTGTACATATGTTAGTTGGTAGGTTTTGTTTGAGTGCAGGAGTTGCTAGCAAAGTGATGCCCTAGGCGAGCTAGTGCAGGTTCGGCTAGGAGAAACTTGTTGTGCAGGTCACAAATCTTGCAGGGGTGCTGAGCCATTGAGGATTTTCTTCTTGGAGGAGGTAGGGTGGTGTGTTACCTTGTTACTAAATGAAGGGGGAGGCTCCATCTATCCATTTTGTTTGTAAACAAATTGGAATTTTTCTAACTATTAAGGGAAGGCTTAAAACCCTAGTTTTTGCTCCATTTCATGTTTGAGCTTTGTACAGATAGTGGAAGGCTGAGACCTCAAGAATATTT
>VDFB02206303.1:0-28243 GCA_007258455.2 Sequoia sempervirens
TTTCCCCCCCTCGGGCGCACAATCCAAGGCAACCCACAAAAAAAAAATTCTACCCATTTTTCTTTCTGACGTCCCGCACAAAACCCATGTTTTTGTTTTTCAAAAACATGTACATAAATGATGCAAAAACACAAAGTTACATTTTGAGCTAACCTAGCGGGGTACGGCCCGGTGGGTGAAAAATATACGTCTCTCGTCCGCCCGATAAATGACGTCACTGTCGTACTCCGGCATGGTGTCTGATCTCGCTCACCTCCTTTTCTTCCTCTCCTCCTTCTCCACTTGCCAGCTGTCACAATGACCCAAAGGTAATTCAACAATTACCTTTTATCCCCTTTTCACTTTTTCCCTCTCTTTTCACCTTAGGGTCTTTTTTTCTTTTTTTTAACCAAAAATTCTCCGATTAATTCATCTAACCTCTTTCTTCCCGAGGCTACCATTTGCACACTGTTTATCCGATTGACTCCGTTCAAGCGTTGTTCTTCTTATTTTTTCGTGCTCTTTCTAACAACATGTACCACTCCATACTTTCGAGAAGTTTCCTGGGGCACCCATTTTCTCCCTGTCCCCCTTCTCAAGGGGGCATACCCTACCATTCCCTCCTAACCCATCGCTCTAAGCCTACCTTTGCTTGACTGGGGCATCCTCTCCACATTCCCTCCATTCAGGGTAGCTCACACACATTCCCTCATGCTGAGGCATCTCTTTTTCTGATCTCTTCCTCTATAGAGTCATCTGCATTCTATTTTTCTTCGAAACCGTATTATTCTAATAGTATTTCGAAGAGGGGCAAAATGTAGACGTCCAATTTGATCACTTCCATATGATCAAACACGTCTTCTTATTTATCCGATTGCTCATCCCCTCTGTCAATATTAATTAAAACCATTTGTTTAATTAATACCTTGCATCTTACATAGGGGTCCTAAAGTATTTAATTTAATAAATATTTTCCCCTTTTCCTCCTCTAAATTAAAAAAATTTACCATTTTATTTAATTTGGTCATATTCCCCTTTTGGAATTTTTAATTCCTCTTTTCTCTCTCATGGTCACATTCTCCAACTTTTGCAAGTTGGTCCCTAATCCATCTTAATTACTTCATCTTTTTCTAATTAACAGGGGTTAGCATGTGCACACTCTTAATCATCATTAAGGTCACATCCTCCATAATCTCCCACTTGCTTCTAATAAGTCATTAGTCCATCTAACTGAGTACTTGCACAACCTTAATCATTTGGTTAGCCTAACCTAATCCTCCTCCCACTTATGGCATGTGTTCTTGAGTCAACTTTATTAAAGGCTTTCTCCTTTTAGACAAGGCACTCCACTTCCCTATGTGAATTTTTAATTCACATTTAATCCCCCAAGGCACCCAAAAGGAATTTTTAATTCCTTCACTTATTCATTATTCTTTCCCATCTCCCCATGAGAATATTTGAGGAATTTTTAATTCCTCACATGTCCTCTCACCCACATGGGGACAAGGACCTCCTTTATGAGGAGATCTTGTCCAATCCCAAGGTACTTTGTACCCCTCTCCATGTCATGTACTTCTCCTTCCACCTCATGTCCACTTCACCTTTTAGGGCTATCTTACATGCAACATGTCAAGATGTGAGGGCTTGTGAGTTCTCAACTCACCTTAGCCCTACATCTTGATATTTGGTGGCTCAATCTTGACCCTCCATTTCCCCTAGGAATTCTTAAAAATCCTATAAATACACCCTCTTTTCTCTCATTTTGGGGAGATCATTTTGCTAGCCAAACTCTTGCAGTTTTGTTTCTCAACCTACACTTAGCCATTTTCATGCTTTCATCCACTTGCATTCATCCTCACAACACCACTTAGCTTGCATCTTGTGCCATCCAAGGAGCATACACATCAAAAATCGAAGGGCCAACCAAAGGATCGATTCGACGCAAGGTATAGAGTTTCATTTTGTTGCTTTTGCTTTGTGTTGTTTCCAACTTAGGCTAATCTTGAGGTGTAGGTTGTTTTGGTGTTTATTTGCACTTTTTTACTTGCTGCTCGTTTTCTAACGCTCACATTCGACCTATCACACCACTTAACAACATTTAAACAAAATGATTACAACACTCATTCCCCGAATGAGGTAAATCCAATAATCATGATTACAATAAACAAATTCCACTTCGATGACAAATGAGGGGTAAAAGAATAAAAATCAACTGGAAAGAACGAAGCTAGAATAGCATCTGGATCCAACGAGCTCTCCAACATGAAAGTCTCATCCACACGAGCAAGAGCAAAAACCAACAAAGGAAGGTGCACGTTCCACCCAACCAAGTGAAACCAAAAGGCTCACCCCCCATGCTAGGAAATAGTAACAAGGATTTCCTAGACAAGACCATCTACCACTAGACACAGGCTAACACATAAATTGAAATGAATCAAGGAAAAAACCCACATCACTTAACACAATGGTTACAATGCTTCTAGAGTACAAAATCAAGTACAATCACTATACAAAATAAACCAACGGTACAACACTATACCGACTACTATCATAGGAGGAGTGTCATCGCAAAGGTTGCATGGGATCTCCTGGCAAGTCTTCCTAGGTCCCGGCCCCCCTCTAGGGATATCCTGGAAACCTCAACTGACTCCCAGCCCCACATGCACACCAGAGCGGAATCGATTATCTCTCGAAAAGACAAGATAATGATCTTGCCATTCCAAGCCTTCCTGACTCATCTCAAGTCTCGTACAAGCCCTTGAGCCAATGAACGAGGCTAAATTATCTTATTAATGTTCAAAGCTACTCTATCCCTAGTATAAGTTATTTTAATTTTCACTTAATTAACTGACTCTCACACGAGTTATCCTAGAACCACTTTGGGCCCGACGCTCGTTGAAAGCCACTCCCCTATCGACAACACATAACTCAACCACGTGCCAAGGGTAGACAATGCACTGACACTTATCACAAATAATCAAACACCTCAACAGGTAACACATCACTACGGATGCCCAAAATTGAAACCAAAGTGTGCACTACCCAAGGCTAACACCAGGTTGACTAACATAATGAGACCCACATAATGAACTGATAACCCATCCAAAGAACCAGGTTTCCACTTAAGCTTAACTCATACACAATCCAAGATAGACAAAGCAAATCATAAGAGACATAACATCATCTCAAGAAAACACTACTGGAAGACTTACATGATCAACAAGACCAATACGAATTAACAACGTAATCAAAGAGTCCCTAGCCTCAAGGTACAAAACCCAGAACAACCAAGGTACACACATAATCAAACAATATTGCCCATATCGAGAATAAAGGAAAACACCACTAGAAAAGATTCTAAGCAATTAAACGGGCTAATATTAGGATTTCTTAAATCCAAGCCACGCGATGACACATTGCATGAAGTCAATTTAAGTAGATACCATTATTGCACATAATTAAAGGTCAATCAATCACGTGAAGAATTTTAAAACTCAATAGTTAAATTCAATTTTCCCTATCATACTTGATGATTAAGAAAAAAAAATGATCTTATAAATAAATCCATTAATCAAATTTCTCAACAATAACCATAATCATGACACTTAAATAATAAAGTCATTCAACTAACATTTAAAACAATTTACTTAATCTAAGTTTACCATTCATTCCAGAGCAAAACATTTAATATATATTAAAACATTTATTTTGAATCCGTTAAACTTATCTCATTATAAAGCCATTAATTAAAAATACTCTTTCTACTAAAATACCTTAATTATATACAATATAATTTTCTGAACAAACATATATTTTAAATGTAAACAAATCATGACGTAAATCTACTCATTTTTAAATCACAACTTCCCATAACGATTCAATTTGAACTTACAAAATATTTTTAAAACCACACATATAAAAATTATACGTGTATATACTATGCATATATATTTAAATATTCAATTTAATTATTATTTAAATATTATATTAATACTATATATAATATGGGCAGGGGCCCTAGCTCGGTTTGCTAAGTCTTTCCTGTTGCAGGAGGCTGGTCACGAGTTCTAGTCTACCCCGTCTCGTGGTACCAGAGGGTGTGTCGCGCCAGCGCCGCTGGTCATGTTAAAAAGTTTACCAGGCGTGCTACACTTTATAAGGGGTCGTGCTATACAAACTCGATTTCTGCAGCCTATATATATATAATATATATATTAATATTAATATATTATTAAATAATAAATATCAAAAGTTACAAATATTAAAAAAATCTAATGAAACAAAAATCGAGGCATTCGGTGGAAATCCCACGATGCCCTAAATGGCTGCACAGACTATGTGAGCTCCACACAGTTCGTGGTCATTCCCGCCGCGACCTGTGTGGGCTTCACACAGTCTATGGCCTTACGGCCGCCGTCTGCGTGGGCTTCACACAACCCGCGGTCTGTTCGGTCACGGTCTGTGTGGGGTTCACACAGCCCATGGCCCTTCGGCTGCAGTCTGTGTGTTCCTCACATAGTCTGTGGCCCTTGGTTGCGGCCTGTGTGGTAGCGGTGGGGTTTGACCTCCCACCCCACAACCAACAAAATCAAATTTATATTATTTATTTACCAACCACTGAATATGGCGAAAAAACAAAGCATTCTCCTGGGTTTTACCCAAATCCAAAATTTCAAATATAACAAATATATTTGTAGGTATATCCATATATTGATATATATGGTTATATTCACAAATATATATACCCAGATTTTGATTTCATACTCAATTTGTAAAAATAATCCAAACCCATTTCAAGAATAGAACTTATTTCAAAACAACAAAATGGGTTTTCAAAATCTAGTTCTAACATTGAGTTTTCTTTGATTTTCTTTCAATAACTTGGTATAAATTTCTTGTTTGGTTTCAATTTCCAAATCTATCTACCATTTAGCAAATTTAAGAGCTTTTCTATGAATTTCCATTGAATCTAAAACTATATTTTCAATCATTCAAAATGAGCAAGAAGATGAAGGGAGAAATGATGGAACCTTGTGTTTTCTCCAAAATTTGCAAGCTTCAACAATGGAGATTTTTCAAGCACTCTTTCAACTCCACAATCTTAGCCTCCTCCAAGCCTCTCCACCAAAATCAAAACAAGAATCCATTCCCAAAAAGAAAAAATCCAAAAGCCCCCTTTTTCTTTTGCAGCCAATTTTCCCATAAGCCTTTGAAAGAAAACCCTAAAATGAAAATATATTCTTTTCCAAATTTTCCAAATTCAAATTCAAATCCACTTCAAATTAAGTTTCAAATTAATTAAATTCAAATTCAAATTTTAAACTAAATTCAATTTCAAATTCAACTCTTCACAAATATCTTTCCCCAAAATAGTCAACTATTTCAGAAAATATCTTTTCTACCCCAAAGTCATTGCATTGAAGATATTTGGAATTTTGAATAACTTAAACAATTTTCAATTTTCTAAATAGCATTCAACATATTTTAAAACCTTCTTTTCACACAAACTAATTTAAATCTTTTTAATATTTTTAATTCAAGGAATAACTTAATTAATTCACACAATTAATTTAATTAACCAATAAAATAAATCTAATCCAATATTAGATTATTTTATTAATTAATTTAAATTAATTAATACAGTAATTAATATTCCTAGCATTACACCCAAAAGCATTTAATCAGCAGTTAAGTAACATAAGTCATTTAACTTGAATTTAAATAAGAACACGGAGACAAGACAACATAACAACCAACCTGACTACAACCCGACGACACATTGAGACTAGGGTAGTGGCTTGACACAGAAAAAACCTAGCTACTATCTCCCAATAGATTTCAATTGAACAAGGGACATGCTCAGACCTGTGGAACTAGGTGGAGTTGATGTCCTGTACCTGCATCCTGCAAACAACACGAGTTTTGAACATGCATATAACATAATAAAACACACCATGAAGAGGAAATCGCGGAATCACAGGTCGCTCGCATGCAAGTGATTTGATCCCGTCCCCTTCACCAATACAGTATCACTAACTGACGAAGTTTACATCATTAACATAAACAAAACACAAGGCATCATAGAGAAAACATTGTCTGATTAACAAAGCACAAAATGGAGGGGTGTTACATAAATTATCGTTAAATCAAATAATTCCCAAGGTCTTGCATGTTGGGTCACAACGTTACTGTTTTTGTTGAGCGATCAATATGGTTGTAATGTTCAAGGGGCTTGCTGGTTATTGATATTTTTGGTTTTTACAAGATCAAACTTCTATCTAACCCTATTCTAATCGAATGATAAAGAAAGAGAAAAGGATGGATCAAGGATGCAAGAGAGGAAGGAATGTTGATTCACCTAATTAACCAGACCTATTGTTCATCAAGGAATTCCTAGATTAGACTATAGAATAAATCAACATGTAACCAATACACAATTACATTCATTCATAGTGAAAAAATCATTAGCATATTATAGATCATTCATTACAAATTGAATTGAAGAAAAGATAAAACTTTATTCATTCCTCGAAGAACTTCAAGTCAAACGGTTAACAAAACAAATACCACTCCAAAGTACAATTTAAAGTAGGTTTAAGTCTGGTTGCTTCTATTGTGGTGAAATAGATAAATAACATTTACAAGCTCAGCAAGCTTCACCGGTGTACAGAAA
Organism: Sequoia sempervirens; assembly: GCA_007258455.2. Lineage (NCBI taxonomy): Eukaryota > Viridiplantae > Streptophyta > Pinopsida > Cupressales > Cupressaceae > Sequoia > Sequoia sempervirens. The sequence goes on from VDFB02206303.1 coordinate 6,653, forward strand.
CCAATATCTCCAAATCAACTCAGCTATCCTAAAAAGATACAAAAAATCGTACCATCTACTCTACTCAGCTAACTCCTAAAAAAGTCTAGCTTTCAGTAATCTAACTTCTAACTTATTTTCTTAAGTGTTTAACTAATTTCTTACTATTTGACCCCTCAAAATAAGCATATTTTACAATAAATAGCTCATCAATTACATAATTATTTCCAAACAAATACATGCAACAACAACTTTTCTCGTGCATGCAATTCTTTACAAAGATAACTTCTTGTTTCAGCCTTTGATTGACTTTAATTGACTTCAGTTTGAAACTCTATTCTCCAACTTAACTCAGATTGGAAATTGCACTTTCCAATTTGACTCTGAGTTCACTCTTTGCATGATGTGAAACATCTTTTTCTAGAAATTACTCCATGAAGCGTTCAGTTCACTACCAATTTGACCATGCAAAGTCTTCATTTTACTCCCAGTTGATAATATTTTTAGCAAATTCCCCTCTTTTGCATATTTTCTTTGTAAATCATCTCCATTAGGCTTGGAATTTGACGGTCACCCCTACCTGTCATATGAAAATTTTATGACGGTTTGGTCATTTAAATGCCTCTCAAAAAATTGTTTAATTTATGAATTTTTATATAAAATATTTTATAAATGCAATATCTTGAAAAATTAGAAAACAATGATAATTATTAGTAATAAATATAAAAATCTATTGTATAATTAACAATTAGCAAAAGTTTCTAAGTTGATATTAAAAATAAATCTTGTTAAATATATTATAAAAGTTAAAAATAATTATATTCTATTTTAAAAGACTCTAAATTAATAAATATTTTTATAATAATAGTATAAATCAAATATATTAATATAAAAAAAATTATGACTATTATAAAAATGTCAAAAGTTTCTAAATTCATATTAGAAAATATTCAAAAAAATTATATTCTATTCTAAATGAATTATCTTTTTTATAATAAAAATTATAAAATGATATATTTTATAAATTAAAATAGTATATTATATTTTGCTTATAATATTTTTTTACAGTTTAATAAAAATATAGCAAGTCAAACTATACGGTCTAATAAATTTTATAGTTGTAATATACAGTCTAAAATTGAAAATACGGTCAAATAGACCATCAAATTCCAGGCTTGATCTCCATTACAATCTTTATCCAATCCTTGAAAAACACTAGCACAATTTGCATCTGAATCCAACAAAGTATTTTAGCAATTGAAACATCACTTCCAAATCATTGAGTGTTAACCACAATGAGGCACCGTTTTCTCAACCTCAGCGGTACCTGGAAATACCAAAGTTCATTAATTGATAAATCAAGCAATTGATAACTAATTCAAAAATCAATTAATTATTACAATATATTCCAATTCAATGCATTTATAATCACATCCTCTTTTAATGTTATTTTTAAAAAGAATAAAATAATATATATTCTAATTAAATGCATTTATAATCATATCCTCTTTTAATATTATTTTAAAATAGAATAAAATAATATATTAAATCATTTCTCGCGAGGATTTGAAATCCCAGATCATGTTTTCTTCTTGCATCCAAATAGTAACTACAAATCACATCAAAATGCATTAATTAATCTATTAATTTATAAAGTTTAATTAATTGTGAAAATTAATTAAATTTCCAAAAATATCACAATTAAATGCATATAAACTTAAAAAAATTATATTAAAATATTGATTAACTCTGCCTTCAAAGTAATGTTATTTTAAAACAAAATAACATTAATAATGGTGCCCTGTCCTTTAACTCGATGAACTAAAATCTCTTTGGTGCATTCTATCAGATAGTATTTACATGTTTACCAGGGCAGTTGCAATCTGCGAATTGCATTTTTCTCAAAAAATTTGAAGGCCATTCAACAAGTCAATTTTGTGTAGCTTCAACAATCATGGCACCATTTGTGATCATTGAATTCTATTCTTTATTTGCTAGAAAATTTCTATTTCCCTTCACCAAATTCCATTTTGTGCAAATTTTGCAACATTGCATTTACCCGTGATGGCATCTCTTTGAGGCATTGTGTTGAACCATTTCTAGCACTATCAATGTGTCATTCTATTTCACCAACATTATTGATGCTTCCATACTTTTTATTTTGTTTACCACATTTTGATGTGATTCCACAATCATTGCATTCTCATGAGATGAGATCTCTTTGAAGCTTTTTCTCAAGCATTTTATGAACAGTTCACGCCTTACTGTATGTTGTGTTCCACCTTTGCATTCCATAAGGTAACTGTAACGTCTAGAAAGTGTAGAGAAACATATCAGAGCAAATAAGAAATGCAATCTAAAACTCTAATGCAATCTAAGCTAAGCAACAGAGAACAAAGGAAAGCCAAAACTTAAATAAACTGAACAATCTCACCCAATATGTATGTAATTCCACGTATCATCTCGATTTCCCTTCTCCATTTTTCCATTTGTAGTATAATTGCCCTCATATTTTCAAAAGTTCATGCAAGTATAACCTATGATAGTGATTTAGCAAAACATTGAAGATTCAAGATAGTTGCTCCAAAAGTCATAAGATTTCGAGAGAGATTGGAATAATGAATGACAGATCAATTTATAGAAAATTGATCATTCGAACGACAGGCCAGGATCGAAAGATCAACAAACGATTGAGATCGAAAAATTAGACATGCATTCTGATAACAGTTAGTAGTGACATGAGTGATATAAATTAGAAATAGAAATAAAGATTAAATAAATGATTTAATCTTTGAGTTTGGTATTCGAAAATAGAAGAATTATCTTTGCATGACAAAGATAAAGATGGATTATGTAATAGCCCTCCATGTCGATTGTTCTGAACTTGTGTCTGAGTTCTTTTTGTGTGTGTCTCATTGGTTACTGTGTTATTTGATTTTGTGAAAAATATAATATGTTAGTAATCATGTTTATATAATTAATTAAATCATAAGTGATTTGCAAGGTTATTTAAAATATGATTAGAAATTAAAGTAATGATCAATTAAATTAAATCAAATAATTTAGATCAAATAATCAAATTAAACTAATTTGTTAAAAGCACAAGTGATATTATTAGATAAATTGATGAACAAAATAATCTGGAAAAAGAAAATAATAAAAAGGAAGGCAATTGGAAAATGGAAAGTGAATAGATTATTAATTAAATAAATCGTGATAAAATTTTTGGGAAGTGTAAAAGGCAAGAGAAGCTGGAAAGAAACTTCACCTATCAAGCAATTGGAAGTCGAAAAGAAATGAACTGTAGAATATGAAAAATAAATAAAGTATATCTAGCTTTTGGGAAGATGGATGCGGAGGATTCGAACGGGACTCGATTGCATTGGCTCTCTATTGAATGGTTGTTTGCAGAACGTCTTTACGCTGACATTACAATTTAATTCTAGATAAATTCTCAGGTACGTCATTCTTTATCCGTGAAAACTAAAATCTTATGTGTTGGCCTACCTTCTTCTGAGTTTTCCATTGGTTTGTAGAGATTTGATATGTATGACTTTCGTTTGTTGTTCTATTTTCATCGAATCTTGATTTCATTTTAATTTGGCTTTGATCATATAGAAGTTGGCGTAAACCATTCTGTATAGGAATTTTCTTAGGAAACCCATGCTTTCAGCTGTATTAAAAAGTTGAATGTTGTTCAGATGATAACTTGAGTTCGAAACTTAAACATGGAGTGATGCTTTGAATGTTGTGAATTCATCTTTGTCACTGATCAAGAAAATGATACTCCTATCTCCTATTCCTGATAACGAATTGAGTGGAGTCACCGATGTTAAATATTTAAATAATCTCTCTGATTTCATTGTCACCTAGTCTCAGCCGCGCACTTGAACCACATAGGAAAATCTGAAGATTTAAATAATCTGTTTGATTCCTCTGATAATCTATCACAGTTGTTGCACTTGAAAATAAATATTGTCAAAGTGCTAACATAATAGAAAGCTTTCCTTTGAATGTGGTGAAGTCTATCTTCCAAACTGGCACGTCTGTATAGCTCACCACCAAACAGAAATGCATTTTGTTCAAAATAGAAGAAGTTGTTCATTATTTCTCCTCCTCATAAGTCGCGTATTTGCACCTCACCTTTCTCTTTCCCTTCAGCCTTGCTGATAACAATTGAGATTTGATAATAATGCAAGTAGATGGCGATATTTCCAATTTCCAATATTCACTTTCTGATATACTTGGCAACCTGTCACAGCCGCAGCACTTGAACATGGTAGGGTGTATAGATTTAATTAAACTCTCTGATTTTATTATCAAAATCCCGAATGTTATCCATAAGACTGAAGAAAAGTGGCTTCTCACGTTTTTGCAACCGTAGCCATCTCAGCTTGGAGGAAACTTGGTTCGTGTGTCTTCTCTGATGCCGTCAATGAGCAGATTGTTCAAGTGAAGAAATTGAGCTCCAATGAGCAGATTATTTAATTCTCTTGGTCTGCACAATGTTTCACGCCTTGCCAATTACCTCCGTTCAGTCGAAGCTGAGAGAAATTGATGTTATTGGATACAGTGTTTAGTGGGCTCCTTCGCATAGTTTAGTAATCTAAATTTATTTAATCTCCCTGATACTGTTGGCAGCCTATCACTGCTGCAGCATTTATATTTAGGAGAGTGTTCAAATTTAAATAACCTCCCTGAAACCATTGGCGACCCATCTCAGCTGCAGCGTCTAAATTATTTTTCTGATATTCTGGCAACCTGTCACTGCTTCAGCATTTAGAGTTGAGACATTATTCAAAATTAAATAATCTCCCTGAAATCATTGGCAGCCCGTCATAGCTGCAAATTTTAGATTTGCCAAAATTGTAGAAAATTAAATAAGCTCTCTGATTTCTTTTTTTAGCCTGTCTCATCCGCGCACTTTTGAAAACATAATAGGAAGTTTTAATCCCTCTGATTCCTTTGTCAATCTATCACAGCAGATGCATTTTATTTTTAAGTTGTATTTTTCACAGGCTTGGGTATTTATGTAATGTTAGTTTTTAAGTCATTTACTTTGAAGGAGAGTTAGTTATTAAGCGAATAAATTGGTCTTAGTTGAAAGAAAAAGTTGTATATATTTAATTATTAGATAATATTATTTTTGAGGAAAATTTACTTATCTATCTTTCGTTAATAAAAGGTTCTGATCTTAATAAATCAATATAAATGTGGGGCTAAAACTAGGTAATAAGGAAATAAAGTTATATGTCCTTTCAGATGTAGGAATGTGGATATAGGTAGATCAATGAGTCTCTCTTCTTTTTATTATATGAAGTTTTGTCTTAGGTACGCTTATCTTTATGTTATGGTGTATTTTAGTTAGGAATGATACCTCTATTAGGATGGAATAAATGAGTTTAATTTTAATGATATAAATGGGGGGGATCAAGGTTGTGGTCGTATAAGGGTAGAAGTGTTAATTGATCTTTATGTAGATATTTGTGATAATTGTGGGGTAGGGTGAGTGTGCTAGGTAATAACGTTATAGGTGATATTTTATCAAGTTAAGTTAGTGCTATTAGTTTAAAGTATGTTCCATATAATAACATCATCGTATCCTAATCTTGTGGCATGGAATTTTATTTCTATTAAGTCAATATTTTGAATAATTGTGTTGTAGAGATCATGAAATGGATCTATTCCTCTTAGTCCTTAGTAAAACATATTTGGTGACTTATAATTGTTGGATTATGGAGGAAGTATGTATTGGGACTTCTTTTGTTGTATGAACTATATCTTGTTATGCAAATGGATAAATTGTATTTGAAGTTGATGTTCTTTAGTGAATTAGCATTGAATGTATATGTATGTTTAAGGGTTAATTTGATGTGTCCAATTGGATGTGTCCTCCTTTATGTTTGCTTGGTTTTCAAAAATGATTTTTTTTCCATTTGGTTTGTGTCGATTTATGAGTGATTTGATGGACCCTTTCATTGTGAATTTTCTTGAGTTTGCGTGAGTTGGGAATCCTCTTTAATTTAAATTGTATTGTTATTGGTTTATCCTTGCGTGGTGAATTCTTGGTTTGTTTGGAGTTGTGGGGGTCTTATTAATTGATTTCATGATAGAATTGATTGGATACTTATGCGATGCTTGGTTGTGATAAGTTTATGCTTCTTGTGGAATGCGGTCTTCCCACTTTTATTATTTTGGTGAAACATTAAATTATATTGTTGTCATGTTTGTTGATTTTATCAAAGGTCATTTGTTTACCAACTATATAGGTATCTTGCAAGGAGAAAATTGAGGTCTCCCGTGGAATACCTAATTGGTGGCTTTTGGTTTTATTAAGTGATTTTGTTGAATTCAAGGTTTATTTTCTTGTGCGTTTTCCTATTTGAGGTGACACCATTGTTGATTTATGGATGGGTCTTGATGAATCTTCCCTTTGTATGGATTTTCTGAGCTACTCTCATATTTGAGGAAATTTTATCCTTGTGTTGGAGAAATACTCATGTTGCTTCACTTTACCCTTGTTTGTGGGTTTTCATTCTTTTTGGCTTCCAGAGGCTTGAGTTGATTGATAATTGATGTTCTCTCTCTTTATGTGCCTTGATTTGGCAAGTGTTTTGGTTTCATGATTTTAAAAGGGTTGTACGGGAATTGTTGAGACTTTGATTATGTATTTATAGTGAGATGGGTAATGCCTCGCATGCTTCTTAGTTGTAATATAATATTCTTGTTATGTTGTACAACCCTTGGTTTCTTGGTTTTATGTGGTTGGGTCTCTAGGGAGAGTGGCTCCTCGTGGGGGTCGGTGCCCCGCTTAAGGGGAAGGGCACAGGATAACCCACGAGTGAGTTAGTAAACAAGTGAAAACCTAATAATTAACTTAGGAGGGTTGGGTAGTGATATAATTATAAGATTAAAAAAAATGGATGCCTCGTCTTCATTAGTGCTTTCACAGACTAATGGAAGGCTGAGAAGGCCATGGTTGGCAAGGTCGTGACCTCGTCCTCACGAGAGGCCTACGGCTCCGCATGAGTCACCCTATGGACCGGCGCCTCCAGTTGGGAGGAAGAGCACAGGATAGCCATAGATGGGACCGGCGCCTCCAGTTGGGAGGAAGAGCACAGGACAGCCCATGTAGGACTATGCGATGACACTCTCCCCTAGTTGCCCATGTTTTTTACTTTATTGTGTTCCTCTGGAAGAAGGTTATGGGAGTTGATTTAGATTGTTGATATATGGATTTATATTGATTTGTGATTATTGCCTTAATATATCTTGATGTACTTGGTGGTCTTGTATGATCTCATTGATATTTGACTTATGACCTTGTACTCTTTTGGAATTGTATTATGTTTATTAATTCAGTTTGTTTTGGAAGTGTTTCATGATCATCCATTGATTATTTGTTTACTAGTCATTGCTTGATTTATGTGATGGGATTTATGACTTTAATTTATTATGTTGACTCTTGGATGTTGTTGATTTTGTCATGGAGTTTTATGATACTTTTGTATGATGTTGAGTCTTGTGGTTCCATGTTTGGATGTTCTTGGTTGTGGTCTCTTTCTTGTTAGCTCCTAGCACGGGGGGTGGGTCTTTGGACTCACATGGTTGGGTGGAACGTGCTAAGCACCCCATTGGGTCCCCAGTCGAGGATCGAGAGGTGTGGATTGGTGTTGTTGCAGCGACTCCAGAGTTGTATCCGTCATGGAGCCAGTTTTCATCTATTTATTTGTATCATGATTCTTGTGTATGGTTTCCACTTATGTTGGAAACACTTTTGTATCATTGTACTTCTTAAACATTGTACTGTAATGTAATGTTAAACCCGATGTGGTTATTGGCCATGGCAGTTATTATTCATTGTGTTGAGTTAATTATGTATATGTTGTATTTACTCAGATGGTTTCTTATCAATGCTTAATCATGTATGTGTTCTATTTGTTAATGTTTATTTTGTTATGGATTATATTTTTGGATTTTATTCTTTATTATCGTTGTGCGGATCTAAGTCACGTAATGACTCTTCGTGTACCCCAAGGGATGTATGTGCTAATGAAGAATCTACTTAAATGAAATTGATGTCATGTCTTAATTTGTATTACATGTATGTTATGTTTACTTAAAAAAAAATTGTGCTGTAATTATTGTTTATTTGTCCTTTGGGGTTCACACGGCGGGGCGTTACAACATTGGTATCAGAGCATAGGTTCATACACTAGGCACTATGTGTGCTCACTATGCAACCTTGCGCTTAGACCCATGAGTCTTGAGTTTTATTTTTCTTTTGTCATTGTTGTGAACTTGAGTTTCTTCCATTTTCTGGTGTCGGGTCGATGGTGCAGGAAACTGATGGGAAAGGATAGGACCCTCGGTGTAGTGCGCAATGCACCGGTATCCTTCCTGTCAGGGATGCTCTATGGACCCTTGACTTTTGTGTGATGTGTTTCTTGGTGATGTGTTTTATGTGTGTGAATATGTCAAGTGTGTGTGGAATTTGCGATTTGGTTGTCCTTGAGTGATGAATTATGTTTTCTTGAATCTGTGAAGGTGTAAAATTTTACCCTTTTTATTGAAATTGATGTGAGAATTGGTGTTCTTTGTGTGAAAATTATGAGTTTTAACGAAGATGTGAGGTTTTGTGGATAATTATTTTATGATTTTTAGCAGAATATGGTATCTTGAGGATAAGATGCAACTTGAATTATTGGTACTAATGTGCAATGTCCTATGGTAGCTTTTGATTTACAGGAAGTTGGCTTCAGAAAGCATAGTGATGAAGGTAATGTAATTGTAATATGCAGGTATAGATACTTATTATGTTAAGTAGTAATTAATTTTGATATAGTAGATGAATTAGGTTTATGGTTAATATCTTTATGCGAACATTGCCTAACTAATAAGAAGCAAACTATTTACGAGTTACTAGAATTGTTTTGACTATTTTGAGTAGTTTGGTGGGAGGGACAGTGTGGTATCACTCGCTCGCGAGTGCCCTACTATGCTGGGATTTCCTCTCACGAGGTATTTGTGATATATATATGTATTGTGCACAACGTTTGTTTGCATGCAGGATTGCAGGAACTAAGTCTCGATTCCACCTGCATTGTCAGGACAGGGCGAGCATCATAAAGACCCAATGGGATTGACGTGGAAAAAGAGGAACTGACAAGAAAGTTTCCCCAACCTAGTTCGTCATCTATCCTTGTGTTTATCAAATTGGTATGGTTGCAACCCCGTCACCATTTCTGTTTTGGTATCCTTTCCTTATTTTTGGTTTATTTAATTTCCATTGTTTACTTGATGATGTTTAATCGATGTTTTAATTTATGGTGATGATGTGCTTATGATCATTGATATTTTCATGTTACCATGTTTATGATTGAGCTCGACTTCCAGGAGTAAGTCAATTTTTAAGGGGGGGAGGATGTACTACCCCTCCGTGTCGATTGTTCTGAACTTGTGTATGAGTTCTTTTTGTGTGTGTCTCATTGGTTACTGTGTTATTTGATTTTGTGAAAAATATAATATGTTAGTAATCATGTTTATATAATTAATTAAATCATAAGTGATTTGCAAGGTTATTTAAAATATGATTAGAAATTAAAGTAATGATCAATTAAATTAAATCAAATGATTTAGATCAAATAATCAAATTAAACTAATTTGTTAAAATCACAAGTGATATTATTAGACAAATTGATGAACAAAATAATCTGGAAAAAGAAAATAATAAAAAGGAAGGCAATTGGAAAATGGAAAGTGAATAGATTATTAATTAAATAAATCATGATAAGATTTTTGGGAAGTGTAAAAGGCAAGAGAAGCTGGAAAGAAACTTCACCTATCAAGAAATTGGAAGTCGAAAAGAAATGAACTGTAGAATATGAAAAATAAATAAAGTATATCTAGCTTTTGGGAAGATGGATGCGGAGGATTCGAACGGGACTCGATTGCATTGGCTCTCTATTGAATGGTTGTTTGCAGAACATCTTTACGCTGACATTACAATTTAATTCTAGATAAATTCTCAGGTACGTCATTCTTTATCCGTGAAAACTGAAATCTTATGTGTTGGCCTACCTTCTTCTGAGTTTTCCATTGGTTTGTAGAGATTTGATATGTATGACTTTCGTTTGTTGTTCTATTTGCATCGAATCTCGATTTCATTTTAATTTGGCTTTGATCATATAGAAGTTGGCGTAAACCATTCTGTATAGGAATTTTCTTGGAAACCCATGCTTTTTGTATTAAAAGCTGAATGTTGTTCAGATGATAACTTAGTTCGGAAACTTAAGCAGGTGATGCTTTGAATGTTGTGAATTCATCTTTGTCACTGATCAAGAAAATGATACTCCTATCTCCTATTCCTGATAACAAATTGAGTGGAGTCACCGATGTTAAATATTTAAATAATCTCTCTGATTTCATTGTCACCTAGTCTCAGCCGTGCACTTGAACCGCATAGGAAAATCTAAAGATTTAAATAATTTTTTTGATTCCTCGATAATCTATCACGGTTGCTCCGCAATAAATATTGTCAAAGTGCTAACACTTAATAAACTTTCCTTTGGATGGTTGAAGTCTATCTTCCCAAGCTGGCACACGTCTGTGCTTCATACAAAAGCGAGAAATACATTTTGTTTCCAAAGCGAGAAGAAGTTGTTCATTATTTCTCTCCTCCCTCATAAAGTCAGCGTATTTGCACCTCACCTTTCTACTCTTTCCCTTGACCTTAGCGATAACAATTGAGATTTGATAATAGCTGAAGTAGATGGCGATATTTCCATATTCCTTTATTCACTTTCTGATATACTTGGCAACCTGTCACAGCCGCAGCACTTGAACATGGTAGGGTGTATAGATTTAATTAAACTCTCTATTTTTTATTATCAAAATCCCGAATATTATCCATAAGTCTGAAGGAAATGGCTTCTCACATTTTTTGCAACCGTAACCATCTCAAACCTAGAGGAAACTTGGTTTGTGTGTCTTCTCTGATGCGTCAATGAGCAGATTGTTCAAGTGAAGAAATTGAGCTCCAATGAGCAGATTATTTAATTCTCTTGGTCTGCACAATGTTTCACGCCTTTTCCAATTACCTTCGTTCAGTCGAAGCTAAGAGAAATTGATGTTATTGGATACAGTGTTTAGTGGGCTCCTTCGCATAGTCTAGTAATCTAGATTTATTTAATCTCCCTCATACTGTTGGAAACCTATCACTGCTGCAGCATTTATATTTAGGAGAGTGTTCAAATTTAAATAACCTCCCTGAAACCATTGGCGACCCATCTCGGCTACAGCGTCTAAATTATTTTTCTGATATTCTGGCAACCTATCACTGCTTCAGCATTTAGAGTTGAGACATTATTCAGAATTAAATAATCTCCCTGAAATCATTGGCAGCCCGTCATAGCTGCAAATTTTAGATTTGCCAAAATTGTAGAAAATTAAATAAGCTCTCTGATTTCTTTTTTTAGCTGTCTCATCAGCACTTTTGAGAAAACATAATGAGGAGGTTTAATCCTCGATTCCTTTGTCCAATCCTATCCTGTGGATGCATTTGATTTTTAAGTTGTATTTTCCGGGCAGGTATTTGTAGCAGTGGTTTTAAGTCATTTTACTTTTGAAGGAGAGTTACAGTTATTGGCAGATAATTGGTGGTCTTAGTTGAAAAGAAAAAGGATTGTATATATTTAATTATTAGATAATATTATTTGAGGAAGAAATTTACTTATCTATCTTTCGTTAATAAAAGGTTCTGATCTTAATAAATCAATATAAATGTGGGGCTAAAACTAGGTAATAAGGAAATAAAGTTATATGTCCTTTCAGATGTAGGAATGTGGATATAGGTAGATCAATGAGTCTCTCTTCTTTTTATTATATGAAGTTTTATCTTAGGTACGCTTATCTTTATGTTATGGTGTATTTTAGTTAGGAATGATACCTCTATTAGGATGGAATAAATGAGTTTAATTTTAATGATATAAATGGGGGGGATCAAGGTTGTGGTCGTATAAGGGTAGAAGTGTTAATTGATCTTTATGTAGATATTTGTGATAATTGTGGGGTAGGGTGAGTGTGCTAGGTAATAACGTTATAGGTGATATTTTATCAAGTTAAGTTAGTGCTATTAGTTTAAAGTATGTTCCATATAATAACATCATCGTATCCTAATCTTGTGGCATGGAATTTTATTTCTATTAAGTCAATATTTTGAATAATTGTGTTGTAGAGATCATGAAATGGATCTATTTCTCTTAGTCCTTAGTAAAACATATTTTGTGACTTATAATTGTTGGATTATGGAGGAAGTATGTATTGGAACTTCTTTTGTTGTATGAACTATATCTTGTTATGCAAATGGATAAATTGTATTTGAAGTTGATGTTCTTTAGTGAATTAGCATTGAATGTATATGTATGTTTAAGGGTTAATTTGATGTTTCCAATTGGATGTGTCCTCCTTTATGTTTGCTTGGTTTTCAAAAATGATTTTTTTCCATTTGGTTTGTGTCGATTTATGAGTGATTTGATGGACCCTTTCATTGTGAATTTTCTTGAGTTTGCGTGAGTTGGGAATCCTCTTTAATTTAAATTGTATTGTTATTGGTTTATCCTTGCGTGGTGAATTCTTGGTTTGTTTGGAGTTGTGGGGGTCTTATTAATTGATTTCATGATAGAATTGATTGGATACTTATGCGATGCTTGGTTGTGATAAGTTTATGCTTCTTATGGAATGCGGTCTTCCCACTTTTATTATTTTGGTGAAACATTAAATTATATTGTTGTCATGTTTGTTGATTTTATCAAAGGTCATTTGTTTACCAACTATATAGGTATCTTGCAAGGAGAAAATTGAGGTCTCCCGTGGAATACCTAATTGGTGGCTTTTGGTTTTATTAAGTGATTTTGTTGAATTCAAGGTTGATTTTCTTGTGCGTTTTCCTATTTGAGGTGACACCATTGTTGATTTATGGATGGGTCTTGATGAATCTTCCCTTTGTATGGCTTTTCTGAGCTACTCTCATATTTGAGGAAATTTTATCCTTGTGTTGGAGAAATACTCATGTTGCTTCATTTTACCCTTGTTTGTGGGTTTTCATTCTTTTTGGCTTCCAGAGGCTTGAGTTGATTGATAATTGATGTTCTCTCTCTTTATGTGCCTTGATTTGGCAAGTGTTTTGGTTTCATGATTTTAAAAGGGTTGTACGGGAATTGTTGAGACTTTGATTATGTATTTATAGCGAGATGGGTAATGCCTCGCATGCTTCTTAGTTGTAATATAATATTCTTGTTATGTTGTACAACCCTTGGTTTCTTGGTTTTATGTGGTTGGGTCTCTAGGGAGAGTGGCTCCTCATGGGGGTCGGTGCCCCGCTTAAGGGGAAGGGCACAGGATAACCCACGAGTGAGTTAGTAAACAAGTGAAAACCTAATAATTAACTTAGGAGGGTTGGGTAGTGATATAATTATAAGATTAAAAAAAATGGATGCCTCGTCTTCATTAGTGCTTTCACAGACTAATGGAAGGCTGAGAAGGCCATGGTTGGCAAGGTCGTGACCTCGTCCTCACGAGAGGCCTACGGCTCCGCATGAGTCACCCTATGGACCGGCGCCTCCAGTTGGGAGGAAGAGCACAGGATAGCCATAGATGGGACCGGCGCCTCCAGTTGGGAGGAAGAGCACAGGACAGCCCATGTAGGACTATGCGATGACACTCTCCCCTAGTTGCCCATGTTTTTTACTTTATTGTGTTCCTCTGGAAGAAGGTTATGGGAGTTGATTTAGATTGTTGATATATGGATTTATATTGATTTGTGATTATTGCCTTAATATATCTTGATGTACTTGGTGGTCTTGTATGATCTCATTGATATTTGACTTATGACCTTGTACTCTTTTGGAATTGTATTATGTTTATTAATTCAGTTTGTTTTGGAAGTGTTTCATGATCATCCATTGATTATTTGTTTACTAGTCATTGCTTGATTTATGTGATGGGATTTATGACTTTAATTTATTATGTTGACTCTTGGATGTTGTTGATTTTGTCATGGAGTTTTATGATACTTTTGTATGATGTTGAGTCTTGTGGTTCCATGTTTGGATGTTCTTGGTTGTGGTCTCTTTCTTGTTAGCTCCTAGCACGGGGGGTGGGTCTTTGGACTCACATGGTTGGGTGGAACGTGCTAAGCACCCCATTGGGTCCCCAGTCGAGGATCGAGAGGTGTGGATTGGTGTTGTTGCAGCGACTCCAGAGTTGTATCCGTCATGGAGCCAGTTTTCATCTATTTATTTGTATCATGATTCTTGTGTATGGTTTCCACTTATGTTGGAAACACTTTTGTATCATTGTACTTCTTAAACATTGTACTGTAATGTAATGTTAAACCCGATGTGGTTATTGGCCATGGCAGTTATTATTCATTGTGTTGAGTTAATTATGTATATGTTGTATTTACTCAGATGGTTTCTTATCAATGCTTAATCATGTATGTGTTCTATTTGTTAATGTTTATTTTGTTATGGATTATATTTTTGGATTTTATTCTTTATTATCGTTGTGCGGATCTAAGTCACGTAATGACTCTTTGTGTACCCCAAGGGATGTATGTGCTAATGAAGAATCTACTTAAATGAAATTAATGTCATGTCTTAATTTGTATTACATGTATGTTATGTTTACTTAAAAAAAAAATTGTGCTGTAATTATTGTTTATTTGTCCTTTGGGGTTCACACGGCGGGGCGTTACAGATTAAAACAACTCTCTGTTCGAATGCATGCATAATATTTAATTAATATGCATATACAGGCAATTATGTTAGAACTAGATGACTGAATGATATGACAAAGAGATTACTCATGCAAGGAACTTAGACATTAAATCTAGAGTTAACTAATTGATTTAAATAGATCTCGAGTCGAGTGAGAGTGAATACTTAGATAACTTTCACAATTATCTAAATATAGAAGAATGCATTAAAATGGATTTTCATGAATTAAATGACTTATTTAATTCGAGATGCAATATTTGAAGAATAATTGAATAAATAAGATTTATTTAATTAAGTGTTGAGGTTAAATGAATAATTAAATAAATAAAGGAATTTATTTAATTATAGTTGGTATATGATAAGGTAAATTAAATAGAATTTATTTAATTGATGAAGGATAAGGTTAATTAGTAACAAAAATAAAAGTGTTTTATTTAATTAATCAGATAGGATAAATAAAATTAATGAATTAATTAAATAATTAAGATTATTTAATTAATAGAAGAATAAAAGATAAAGTGAATTAATTAAATAATTAGATTTATTTAATTAATAAAGAAATGAATACTTTAGAGAATAATTAAATAATTAACATTATTTAATCATGACCATGAAAATACGAATTATGAAGAATATTGAAGTCACAAGCTTAAACCAAATTTCGGTGTCTACATTTGCCCCTCTTCGATATAATGTCATTTCGGCGTTGTGTCAAAGAAAATCGATAAAAAAATATGCCCCGGTCATGCCCCAGTGTAAAAATAGGATGAGAAAGGATGACGAGGAGGTACTTGTATGCCCCCTCGAGAGTACAGGAAGGTTCAAAGAAGATGAGTGTGCTCTTGAAATTGATGAGAGAACTAGAAGATGAAAGAAAAAAGGATAGAGGAAAATAGATAAGGGTGGTGAAGATGTAGAAAAGAAGAAATGCTAGTGTGAAAAGAAAGATGAATAATAAAAGATCATGATGCTAGTATTAGCAATCTTCGATGTTTCATTGTATCATAAAAGGTGTTGCACTGTATCATCATTGGGCGGGACTAATACAAATGGAGAAAAACACCATGATATGGCATAGATCAAGGTGTGCAAGGTCATCCACTTGCTAACAACAGACAGTCCCAGACAAGGATTTTCGTTAACTCATACTAAGGGCACAATTTCCCTAGTATTTTTATCACAACAAACCACAGAAAACAAACAAAACAAAAGACGGGTCATGAGATGTCATCACTCCCCTAAATCCTTCATGGGACATCCTTGAGGAAACTAGTAACATGACTCAAAATGCAAATTTAAAAGACAGTTGATAGACAACAGTCAAAGAAAATAGAATTATAATACATCGTTGCTTCTCTAAATCCTTCATGGGACATCCTTGAGAAAGCTAGTAACATAATCTTCATCATAAAGTCAAGTGAAATGATAAGATAAATAAATCAAAAAGTCAAAAAGCCAATAAAATATTTTCCAAAACTTGATCTTGTTTGTTTAATTTGTTTTGATTGATAGAAGGATTGATTGATAGAGCCTGATTTTAGGAGATACACATATCGGATAAGACTTTGAGTCTGGTTTTGATGTTATGACTATCTGTATAAGGCATGAAAAAGCCTGATTTCAGAAAGACATGTATCATATAAGACTTTGAGTCAGATGTCGTTGATGTGATAACCTCTGTAAGGCTATGTTTGATTGTTTGACAATGTCGATTATGTAGGAAGGACTCATCCTGTATAAGAAATAGATTTTTTTGTTGATATCAGTATTCAGAAAGGACTCATCCTGAATAAGACACAGGTTAATTTTTTTTATGATGTCTATTCCCAGGAAGGACACACCCTGTAGCAAACATTAGTTGATCTGTTTTGATTGTTTCATTTGGAAATTTGTTTGATTTGACTTAGAGACATTATTGAATTGTTCACCAGATTGATGCATGACTTGATATGATGTGCTGACAATTGACTATGTGTGACAAAAAACCCTAAAGGATTGACCTAGTGCGGCCTTGGGGGCTCATCGATTGATGGCCTTGCCTACGTTATACACATAGAGACCTCGTAATTCAAATTGACCTTGACTAACAAGACTGACTACAAATAGAAGACATGTGTGATAGTGAATGTGACGAACCCTAAAGGACTAACCTAGTGCGGCATCGAGGGCTCATCAATTAATGGCCTTGCCTACATTATACACGCAAAGACCTCGTAGTTTGACATGACCAATGACCTTTTCATATAGACATATGGATTGAGTCATGATTTTATACAAACAAACCTAAACAGACTGACCTAATGCCTCGTGGGCACATTGGCAGATGGCCTTGCCTACGTCCAGTCTCAGAGGCAACGCGGTTCGACAAACGACAAAGACTGACAAGTGCAACTAACTTTGACTCTGTTTTTGGATTTTTGACATGTTTTGATTGTTTTTTCATTTTGAAGTTTTCTAATGTTTTCATGTTTTTTGAGGTCATTTTGTGATGTTTAGGTATTTTTCTATGGTTTTACGTCTTTGGCATAGCCAATGGAAGAACCAATATGACACACGTCAATATTTTCCCCCAGTCGAGTATAAGATCAATTGATTATGAATAGGGTAAAATGGGGGATATGAAATGCATTCAATGTCAATCGTTCCAAGTTATGGGAAAGACTACCACTTATTATGAATGGTATATATAAGCGATAGATACAAAAGATAAGGGATATGTACAGGGATAGGTAATATGTACAGGGAACATGTAGTATATACAAGGATAGGGTGTATGTATAGGGATAAGGACTATGTACAAGGAATAGGTAGTATATACAAGGATAGGGTCTATATACAGGGACAAGGACTATGTATAGGGATAGGTATTATGTACAGGGAATAGGTAGTATATACAAGGATAGGGTGTATATATAGGGATATGGACTATGCACGAGGATGTGGACTATGTATAGGGATTAGATCAGAATGATAGTAGACAAAGGAGTAGAGTCAACTACACATGGCGCCTGTTTACCAGGTCTTCACCATGGTACTTATCCAAAGCGCCACCGAAGTGGTTTTCACTATTGGATGAATTATTTCTCTTTACTATTTTATGGATTATCTAATTTTTTTGGTGTTGCTAAGATGCATGTTTGCCAGTTTTTCACCTTGGTAACGATTTTTTTGATTTATGTTTTTTTTGTATTCGTGGCTAATTAAGACAAGGCCCTCAGAAGCTATGCATAGAACTTCTTCAGATGAAGATTATTGATTGGAAAGGACAATGGTTCCCCTTCAAGAGTATAAATTTGATACGCTCCTGATCGAAAGGCTTCTGTAACAATATAAGGTCCTAACCAGTTTGGTTCAAAATTTCCTGGTTTTTCTCTTTCTGCTTGATTCTTTGAGTTCTCCATTAAAACTAGGTCACCAATGTCAAATTTTTTGTTCAAGACCTTCTTGTTATAGCTACGACGAAGGTGATTCTGATATGCTTGGAGATGGTCTAGTGCCTTCTGTATTCACTCATCCAAGAATTCTAGCTCATCGAGTCTCGATACTTGGTACTCTTCATCATCAATGTGGCCTTTCAAGGATACCCTCGGGGAAGGAATCTCGACCTCAATAGGAAGAATGCCTTCAGAACCAAATACTAGTCAATAGGTAGTGGCGCCAGTGGGAGTACAAATAATTGTGCAGTAGGCCCATAAGGCAGGATTAAGCTATAAATTCCAATCACGGCCAACATCATTGGCAGTCTTCTTGAGGATTCTAATGATATTTTTGTTAGATTCCTCTGCTTGGCCATTACCTTGTGGGTAGTATGGAGTGGAAAAATGATGTTGAATATTAAATTCATCACAAAGATGGCATACTTCTTGATTCTTAAATGGGTGGCCATTATCAGTGATTATGGACTGAGGGACACCATACCGACAAATGATATAGTTCAAGATAAACTTAGAGATTTGTGTGCCGGTAATGTATGTCATAGGAATAGCCTCAATCCACTTTGTAAAGAAATCAGTGGCAGTAATGATGAATTTGTGGCCATTAGATGATGTGGGGTGGATCTTACCTATGAGGTCGAGTCCCCATTGGGTGAAGGGCCATGGTGACGTTATAGGTGGAGCTCCTGTGTTGGTGCATGTATCAAGTCTCCATGAACTTGGCATTGATGACATTTCTTTACAAAGACATATGAGTCCTTTTCCACAGTGGGCCAATAATAACCCAGTCTCATAATCTTTTTGGCTAAGGTAGGACTGCTAGAATGGGAACCACATATATCCTCATGCACCCCACTCAAGGTTGCTTGTGCTTCATTAGAATCAAGACATCTCAGTAGGGTATTATCTAAGGCACGTCTGTATAGGGTTTCTCCAACGATGGTGTATTTAGCTGACTTACGAAGGAATGTCCTGCGTTGGTTGTTTGAGAGGCCAGTGGGTATGATTTCGGCATGAAGGTAGTCATAGATTTCTTTGTACCATGGGGAATCAGGACCAACAATGTCACATACCATTTCAGAATCTGGGATATCGTAGGATGGGACCAAAAGTTGTTCTACCAAAAACTCAAACTTAGGCATGTTGTTAGGAATGTCTAGAAGTGATGTAATTGTAGCCATAGCATCTACTGACCTGTTTAAAACATGAGGTATCTGATGAAATTTGACTTTGTCAAAATACTCTTTAAAGCTATTAACCATGTGTTTGTATAGAGCAAGCTTCTCATCCTTAGTCTCATAATCATCATTTACCTGTCTGATTACTAGTTGAAAATCACCATATACCTATAGGTTCTTAATTTTCCACTTGACTGCCATGCATAACCCTGTCACTAGAGCTTCATACTCTGCTATGTTGTTAGTACATGGGAATGCAATCCTAAATGACTTAGGGATGGAATCACCCTATGGTGTGATAAACAATATGCCAGCCCCTGAGCCATGATTTGTATGTGAGCCATCAAAGTACAATTTCCATGTTGTGTTTATGTCGATGGTGAATATAAACTCATCAGGAAAGTCTACAACTAATGGGTGATCTGTGTGTATTGGTGTGTCGGCTAACTAATCAGTAATGACTTGTCCTTTAATAGCCTTTCTCTCCACACACTAGATATCATACTCACTAAGTATCATAACCCACTTGGCTAGTTGCCCTGTTAATGTTGCCTTGCTGAGAAGATATTTCAAAGGATCTATTTTGGCAATCAACATTGTTTGATGGTTTAGCATATAGTGCCTTAGTTTTTTGGTAGAAAATACTACTGCAAGACAGGCACATTCAATGGTATTATAGTTGAGCTCATAGCCTACCAAATTCTGACTAATATAATAGACTGCCCTTTCATTACCTTCATCATCATTTTGTGCAAGCAATGCTCTGAGTGATGAATGGGTTGTTGTATTATAAATAATCAATGCTTTTCCTTCAACATGTGGCATAAAGACTAGTGGTGTGAATAGATATTCTTTAATCAGTTGAAAAGCCTCTCTACACCTAGTTGTCCATGCAAAGGGTACCCCTTTCTTAAGTAGATGTTGAAAAGGAGATGTCTTATCTGCTAACTCCACTATAAATCTTTTGATGGATTGCAGTCTTCCTTGTAATGTCCTTAGTTGACTAAGATTAGCTGGTGGGGGCATGTCTATGATTGCTTTTACCTTGGTCGGATCCACTTCAATGCCTCATTTGGAAATGATATAGCCTAAAATCTTTCCTGACTTGACTCCAAACACACATTTCTTGGGATTGAGTCTCACTTTATACTTCTCCATCCTTTGAAATATCTTGTCTAAAACCTACAAATGTTTTTCCCTTGTCTTGGATTTGACTATAAGGTCATCAACATAATCTTTAATAAGAGTGTGTAGTAGATCATGAAAAATGGTGGTCAAGGCACGTTGATAGGTTGCTCTAGCATTTTTGAGTCCAAATGGCATAACATTCCAGCAATACATTCCCCAAGGACAAGTGAAAGTTGTCTTAGGTTGGTCTTCAGTTGCAATTCCAATCTGATTATATCCTAAAAATCATTCCATAAGGGACATCTCATACCCTGTTGTCATGTCCACTATCATGTCTATGTTAGGCAAAGGGAAGTCATCCTTAGGACAAGCCTTGTTGATATCTCTAAAATTGGTGTATATGCAGATTCCCCCTATTGGTTTAGTGACTAGTACAAGATTGGAAATCCAATATGCATATTCAATTGATCTAATGAAACCAACGTCTAACAGTTTCTTGAGTTACATATGACTAGTAAAAGCAATTTGTGGATACATTTTTTCCTCAATTTTGCATTTCCTTTGGTTTGACACCTAGTAGTAAGGAGAGTGATGTAGAAACAAGTTGAGATCCCAACCTAGAATGGCATGCATATGCCAAGCCGGAAAAATTTATCGTCTCCTATACAAAGTTATGGAGTTCTGGCTGCTCTTTTGTTGTTAATGACGCTGCAAAATAAACCAGTCGCGGATTCTCTTTTGTGCCTATGTTGACTTCTACTGATTCTTCAATGAGGATGGGTGAATTTTCCTGTGCAATTGGGAGAATGTTCAAACTTTCCATCATGGAGTTCCCTCTCGAGAGGTTTCACTGGATCGTCCTTTATTTTTACTTTTCATTGTCTAGAAACCTTTCAATTTTCACCTAGAGACTCGTCCTTTTTATCTTGTTTATTCTTTTTCTCATTTTTGTGAATGGAGGGTTCAAAAGATTCCCCAAAATATGCTTTATTTTCCAAGTCAATGGTAAAACTAGCCTTGTGATCACCGCTAGGTATGCCTTCTTGTAATCCCAGGAACTCAGCAATTGCTTCATTGTTCTAAAAAATGTCTAAG
>VDFB02206304.1:0-11301 GCA_007258455.2 Sequoia sempervirens
AAAGGTTGGTATTGTCTCAACGACTCTCAGTGGATAAAGTCTTTTGGTATAATGAAGTTATCTATATGAGGTCTCCCCGAAAGCGATATGTCATGGCGACAGGAATGATCACATGAGCTTTCGGTAAGACACAGGATGCTCTACAAGATGTCACCCTGACTACACATTGTCTTGGTGAAGGCAGATGAAGGATACATCTCGGCAAGAGTGTTTTTGTCACAGCAACTCATAATGGATAAAGCCTTTCGGTAAAACAAAAGGTATTCTATATAACATCTCCCCGACAGTTGAGGTTACAGCGACAAATAGATGGATGAATGACTGGTGATAAAGTTGCCTTCGGCATACTTGTCAGAATGTCTCAGCGACACATTAGAGACAAAAGGGCTTTCGGTGAAACTTGATGTGGTCTGCGAAAGGTCTCCCCGACTATGTATAGTCTTGGCGACTTGGAAATGACAAAGGCCTTCGGCATAGGTATTGAATTGTCACGGCGACAATGTGTATCAAGTGACTCTTGGAAAAACATTATGAAGTCTACAAGAGGTCTCTCCGATATCGTTTGGTCACAGCAATAGTGAATGAAACTAAAGGAGATCTCGGTGAGAGACTTGCTGATGTCTCAGCGAATGAATAATACTCTAAGGAAGCCTATCGATGAGACATGATGTTTTCATTATGTGTTCTTCCTGACTCTGATGGCTCATGGTGAAAGCATTAACTAAGAGGAATGTCTGGCAGTGCAATTGCCTTCGGTAGAAATTTTTGGTTGTCTCAGCAAATAGTTTACGAAGACTCAAAATATTGTGGTCATCATCATGGATTGGTATCAAATCTTAGAACGGTTACATAACAGGATTTTAATTGAGTGTCTTTTTGAGCTGTTGCATTTTTTGGATGATTTACAGCTCTCTGGATAAGCGTTACTATTGATTTTTATCATTGGTGACAGACTGTCATTATTCAGCCTCATATTCAAAAATTTGCAAGAGAATATGAGAATCTTGTGAAAAATGTTTTTTTAAGATTTCTTCGTAACTGACATACTTGAAATGTATATATAAACCTGTGTTGAAAACAGTGAAGGTTGGTGATTGTAATTCTCTGGTTGTAATCCTTAGGGTATTCTATAGACGAAAAAATAGAGAAATATGTGCTTAACTGAAAACGTAAAAACTTCCTCGAGTCACTACATATTGTTCAAAACATGATTTGAGTGAGATATCTTGCAATTCCCAAAACATAGCTCAGATTAGATCTCAATATTATTCTAATTAATGCATTCATGAGTTGAATGTAATCATTCATAAACAGAATTGAGAACAACAATAAACCCAACTATGAACTGAAACAACAATCAACATAGAAAAGCAGTGAGCACGAAGAACAAAGAGACAAAAAGATTTGCCAAGTGGTCCCCTCCTAGAAAACCACTCCTAAACTACCTTACCAAGCTTAAACTTTAAAAACCACTTTTAACAATGCCTTATAGGCTAATTTTTTAGCACCAACTCAAGGAGCACCAAACCCTCATTTACAGACACCAATCTCAAGGAGCACCAACCCCTCATTTAGAGACACCAATCTCAAGGAGCACCAACCCCTTACTCAAACCTCAGAATTACACTTATAATATTAGAGGATCTCTCTGTTTTTAGTTAAGCTCATATTTCTCTGTTTTCACGTCTACAGAATACCCTAAGGATTACAGCCAGATAATTACAATCACCAGACTTCACTGTTTTCAACACAGGTTTATATATACATTTCATGTCATTTACGAAGAAATCTTCAAAGAATGTGTTTCACAAGATTCTCAGATTCTCTTAGAGATTTTTGAATATGAGACAGAATAATGACAGTCTGCCGATGATGATAAAAATCCATAGTAACGCTTATCTAGAGAGCTGCAAATCATCCAAAAAATGCAACAGCTCAAAAAGAAACTCGATCAATATCCTGTTATGTAACCATTCTAAGATTTGATACCAATCCATGATGACGACCACAGTGTTTTGAGTCTTCGTAAACTAGTCGCTGAGACAACTAGAAAGTTCTGTCAAACGCAATTGCACCGCCTGACATTCCTCTTAGTTAATGCTTTTGCCATGAGCCATCAGAGTCGGGATGAACACATAATGAAAACATCATGTCTCATTGATAGGCTTCCTTAGATTATTATTCATTTGCTGAGACATCAGCAAGTCTCTCACTGAGATCTCCTTTAGTTTCATTGACTTTCGCTGTGACCAAACGATATCGAAGAGACCTCTTGTAGACTTCATAATGTTTTGCCGAGAGTCACTTGATACACATTGTCGCCGTGATAATTCAATACCTATGCCGAAGGCCTTTGTCATTTCCATGTTTCCAAGACTATACATAGTCAGGGAGACCTTTCGCAGACCACATCAAGTTTCACCGAAAGCCCTTTTGTCTCTAATGTGTCGCTGAGACATTTTGACTAGTATGCCAAAGGCAACTTTATTGCCAGTCATTCATCCCTCTATTTTTCGCTATAACCTCAACTGTCGGGGAGACGTTATATAGAATACCTTTTGTTTTACCGAAAGGCTTTATCCATTATGAGTCACTGTGACAAAAACACACTCTTGCCGAGATGTATCCTTCATCCGCATTCATTAAGACAATGTGTAGTCAGGGTGACATCTTGTAGAGCATCCTATGTCTTACCAAAAGCTCACATGATCATTCTTGTCACCATGACATATCACTTTCAGGGAGACCTCATATAGATAACTTCGTTATACCAAAAAACTTTATTCACTGAGAGTCGCTGAGACAATACCAAACTTTCGCCGAAAGTCATTCATTAGACTTTGTCACCAAGACTTGATGGGTTCACTGAGACTCTACATCAAAACACATGAGTCTTACCAAAATGTATTTCATTATCAATGGTTGGCAAGACACAACAGTTCTCTCACAGAAAAGTAACCTTCATTCTTATGAGTGTCGCTATAGCATACTGTCATCGGGGAGACCTCTCGTAGAATGCTTGAGTCATACCGAAAGGTTTCTTTTGTTTTATGCATCGTCGAGACTTATCAATTCCTATCCCGACAAGGTCCATATGAATTATATTGGTGAGACCCACAGCATTCGCTATGACGTTATATCGATGTCGCCACTCTTGCCGATGTGTTCCCATTCATCCTCCAGTCGGTAAGACATAACAAAATCACTATGACATTTCAGTGAAGCCACAACCTTTGCCGATAAGACTTCCACATGCTCTAGTCAGGGTGACAATATGATTTCACTATGACCTCAGCCTGACGGCCAAACTCATGCCGATAGAGAACACTTTTATGTCTCTGAAACCAAAGACAAGTCTTGCCGAAATAACCTTTCTTGTGTTGATCGCTAAGACAACAAGAATTTCACGATGAAATCAACCTGTATGTTAAATTCAATCGACATGACATCAGAAATGTCTTGCCAATAGGAAACACAAACATTTCAAAGTGGATCAAGGAGACCCTACCATACTCATGCCAAAGAGTGTAAGCCTGAATGAGAAACAACCAAAAACATTAGACAAAAGAGATGTCAGAACCAAGGTAACTGTAATGCCTTTAATAATGTGAGTTCAAGGAATGTAATCAAATGGCTTCTAATCATGTGAAATACACCTATGGTATGCAAGGAGAACCATCCTGACAAAGAAACCATCTGTCAAACTCTATCAGTCAAATAAATAGCATTCATAACATGAACCAGAGATCTCATCACCATGAAATTGAATCATAACCAATAACTATCTGTAATAGCCAAGAGACATTAAATAATCCAAACTGAGACTAAACATCAAAGAGAACCAACCGAAAGGGATTTTGTCATCAAGGACAAACCATATGATCACAACTGAGATCCAACAAACTCCCCCTTTGTCCTTGATGGCAAAACACAAATGACTCTCCCCCTTTTTGCTTCAATGACAAAGGATAGAAGAAAATGTGCATTGCCATAACACAACTAAGAAGCCAACCAAATACCATAAGAACCGACTGCAAATAGAGCAATAGTGCAGCAAACATATTGAATAACTTCACATCACCAATGCAAGATAGAGCATCATACTGTAACAACACAACTTCACTCACTTCAAATGCATAAAAATTATCAGAGAAATCAGCAGTAACAACCCGTGCAATAACTCCCAATTCAAAATCAGAAACTTAATAACATCATGCAGATAATCTATCTTCAAGGCATCACACCAAAGCTCCCTCCTTTTGTTTCTATCAAAACATGAATTCAAGCAGCTTTCATATATATAACTTGCACTCACTTTCACACACAGCACTCAATTTCAAAGTTCAAAAATAAGTCCCAGCCATACACAATGAGATTAATACTACCAGTCACCTTCCTTCATCAAAACACAAACATCAGAGCATATCCCATGAACATGCACAATTCTCAAGACTGTTGTAGCAACCTACTTAGATCACTATACCATACTCAGAAGACCAAAACACTTAATTTCTTCATAACAACTTGCAAAAGACATTGTAACTATCTTCATTCAACACATAATCTTAACTCAGCTTCTTCAAACAATACCGAATAATATCATCACATAAATAACTCATAACATCTGATACTCAAGAAATATTGAGGAACTCATCTATATGTCTCCACACCGCTCAAAGATTTCATAAGGACTTACCATTATTTCCAAAACCCAAACATCCAAAAAGTTCATTTAAAAACAAAGTGCACTGTCATTTCAAAAACTTCTAAAAAATTGTCAACCACTAGACCAAGCAAAAACATTCCTTAATGCAGAGATTTATCCATTACCTTTCAAATCGGATGATTACCTTTGTCATAAATAACAAAAGGTTAAGGAATTTAAGCCATTTCTCTTCCTTAAAAAAAATTGTCTAGTTTACTGGCAAGACACTAGATTCATCAGCACCTTAAAAATTGAGCATCAACCTCACCAAAGATCTATCAATGTACTTCTAACTTGTATTTCAAAAACAGAATGAAATAGTGGCATTTACAAGCCATTTCTCTACATCTTATATCACCAAAAGCAAATACAAGATGGCATACTTCATTCTAGACTCCATAGGGGTAAAATATATTACCATAATAGACTCCCCCTGAGTCTTTTCTTCTTCTCAAGACTTGGAAGGCAACACTTGTGCAAGGAGTGCACAAGGAGTTTTCTCATAAGCATCTTTATTGCTCTTCTTGTCATCTTGATTGCTCTTTCTTTTCCACTCCAAAGAAGACTTTTTCACTTGTTTGCTTAAAGTACATGTCTTTCTATTGAATCTGCATTGTTGTACTTTATGTCCAATGTTATTACATCTGAAACAAATGACTTTGTGATTGTTCTGAGAAATAGAAGACTTTCTACAGACTTTTCCAGCATTGTTCCCTACATCATTATCACTTGTATTTATTCTATAGTCTCTTCTCAAGTGACCAAAATTGTTACAGTTGTAACACACCACATTCTCATTTCTAGGGACATTAGACTGATTCTTATTTGACCATCTTATGCAATCAATTGCCTTATGACCATAGTCATTACAAACATAACAATATCCTTGGAAATAATGATTATACCTGAATGAGTGATCATGCCAAGGATGTGAAGATCTGAAGATATTTTTCCTTTCTCTATGAATTCCTTTAGATTGTCTTCTAGTGTCAATGTTATCCTTTGATGCAGCAATACTGTAACCAAGATAACCTTCATTCTTGGTGTTTGCTTGGTTGTAAACTTCTTTCCATCTGAAGTAGTAAACATTGTTTCATGTTTAGATTTGTCTACAGAGCTTTGTCCAACCTCATATCCCACTCCTGTAGGATCTTTAGAATGCTTTTGCCTGCCCAACATCTCATTCAATATATTAGTACTATGATCAAATTTCTAAAATTTACCAGATTGACAATTGAAACTTTCAAGCTCTTTTCTTAAAGCAACTACTTCTTCTTCAAGTTTTAGACAAACAATCTTTTTAATCTCCAAATCAGAACTCGCAACATCTACAATCCTCTTATGTTCTTCAATTTCAATTTTCTAACTAATAATCATTTCATCCTTAAGAGTTAGTTCTTTTAACAAGGAATCATTATCTGAATATTTCTTTAAAGAATCAATCTCATTTTCTAGTTTATTACTGAATTCATCCTTGTCTTTTAACTTGACTTCCAAACTCTCTTTTTGGTGAAGTTGTCTTGTTAAAAGCTGGTTTTCATTTCTAAGCTACCTAATAGTATCTAAGGCACATAGGAGTTCACCTTCCAAATCAACCTCACTTTCTGATTCGTCATATTCCTATTCAGAGTTAACTTCATCCAAAGATTGATCTACTTTTACACCAGTTTCTTGATCATTTAAATATTCATTAATGATCTCCTTGTACTCCTTTTCAAAAACTATGAAGGTTTACACCTTCTTCACTCTCAGATGTTTCAAAACTTATTTCAATACCCAAAGATATCTCCTCCTGTAACTCACTATTCTGGTTAATTTCAGTCAACTTGTCCCAAAATTCCTCTGTACTGCTGTATTGAATGACTTTTGTAATGAGTTTATTTGGAAAGTTATTAAGAATAGCATTTATAGCTCTAGTATTGGATTTAAGTGCTTTCTTCTCCTCAAGAGTGGAAGGAGATGTTGCAGATGTAGTACAACCCTTTTCTACTGTTGCCCACACTTCATATCCTTAAGAAAGTAAGTATGTTTCCATCCTATGTTTCCATAAAATAAAGTTTGTTTCTTCGAACTGAGGAGTTCCAATTCTAGGAAACTCTACCATTTCAGAGCTACTATTTATGAACTCTTCCTCATTGTTACTTATACTAGATTCAAGTTGAACATGATGAATAGCATTTTGTTGAGAACATCTTTTTCCCTTATTCCTTCTGTTCTTTCCCATATTAACCAAAGTACTCCAAGAGACCAGGGACAATCCTAGGTGCTTTAGACCTATCAGAGGACCCTATGCTCTGGTACCAATTATTGGAGTTATGGACAGATACTAAGAGGGGGGGTGAATCAGTATCAAAACTTTTTCAACTTCGACCCAGTTTTTAATTCTGATTTCCTTTTCCTTCAACAATAGAGTAAAGTAATCACTTTTGAAAGCACAAAGACATGACAACATTAACTCAGTCTATTAGACAACTTATAAAAACATGATTTGAGTGAGATATCTTGCATTTCCCAAAACATAGCTCAGATTAGATCTCAATATTATTCTGATTAATCCATTCATGAGTTGAATGTAATCATTCATAAACATAATTGAGAACAACAATAAACCCAACTATGAACTAAAACAACAATCAACATAGAAAAGCAGTGAGCACATAGAAGAAAAAAGAGACAAAAAGATTTGCCGAAAGTGGAAACCCCTCCTAGGGTAGAAACCACTCCTAAACCGCCCCATCAAGCTTAAACTCAAAACACTTTAACAATGCCTTATAGGCTAATTTCGAAATAACTGGAACTCAAGGAGCACCAAACCCCCATTTAGACACCAATCTCAAGGAGCACCAACCCTCATTTAGAGACACCAATCAAGGAGCACCAACCCCTTAGATTTCAAAATTACACCGCAATATCGTGAGGATCTCTATTTCGCTAAGCTCATATTTCTCTATTTTCACATCTACGTATCAATTCTAAGGATTACAACTAGAGAATTACAATCACTAGCCTCCTTCACTTTTTCAACACAAAAGTTTATATATTATTTCAAGTATGTCGATTGTGAAGAAATCTTCAAAAACGTTTTTCACAAGATTCTTAGATTCTCTTGCTGATTTTTGAATATAAAGCTGAATACTGATAGTCTATCGATGATGATTAAAAATCAATAGTAACGCTTATCCAGAGAGCTGCAAATCATCCAAAAAACGCAACAGCTCAAAAAGAAACTCGATGAATATCCTGTTATGTAACCGTTCTGAGATTTGATGCCAATCTATGATGACAAGCACAGTGTTTTGAGTCTTCGTAAACTATTCGCTGAGACAACCAGAAAGTTCTGCCGAAGGCAATTGCACCGCCAGACATTCCTCTTAGTTAACGCTTTCGCCATGAGCCATCAGAGTCGGGAAGAACACATAACGAAAAAATCATGTCTCATCGATAGGCTTCCTTAGAGTATTATTCATTCGCTGAGACATCAGCAAGGGGTTGGTGCTCCTTGACATTGGTGTCTCTAAATGAGGGTTTGGTGCTCCTTGAGTTGGTGCTCAGAAATTAGCCTATAAGGCATTGTTAAAAGTGGTTTTTGAAGTTTAAGCTAGTAAGGTAGTTTAGGAGTGTTTTCCACTTAGCAAATCTTTTGTCTCTTTGTTCTTCTGTGTGCTCACTGCTTTTCTGTGTTGATTGTTGTTTCAGTTCATAGTTGGGTTTATTGTTGTTCTCAATTCTCGCTTATGAATGATTACATTCAACCTTCTATGAATGCATTAATCAATAATATTGAGATCTAATCTCGAGCTATGTTTTGTGAAATGCAAGATGATGGAGCCTCAAATTTACATCCTAGGTTTCCTTTATTATTAGCTTCTATTGTTTATCCGTGATGGTACCTAGATGGAATTATTACTTTGCTTTCATGAACCCTTGGTGTCCTGTCTTTGGTATAGGTCTTTTCTGTCGTTACCTTTTGGAGGAGGTTTTAAAACAACTTATGTCTCATTGAATCATCTAGGCTTGGCCCCTTTTAATAAAATGATAAATATTATCGTTGGCCTCCTTTTATTTACTAAGGTCTGAGTCGGTCTGTGCCTTATGCTTTTAAAAACAACATTGATTCATCGACTGTCGTTGCCCTAAGCAGTGTCCCCTTCCTCTTTTCTTTCTTCTAAGAAATGTTTAATGTTTTGTAGGGGTTATTTGATAACTGTTGATTTCCCCACAGTTGATCCTGACCGCTCCTCGCGATCCTGTGATGACATCACCACTGGCTACTTGGTGATTGTGATATAGCAAGCGGGTGCCACATGTCCCAAGCTGCCAATGTTGCAAAAGTAAATAAAGTTTTAATAAATATCGGACTTTAGTGCATTATCAAGTGGGTTACTAAATCATATGGGTGATGCACGTGCTCATAATCAACAGCAATGTTTTAATCTTGATGAAAATACTGCTTAGCGGATTGGTATTGATAATATTCCTTGTTTTGTATGATCGTGATCACCGATGAAAAGGATCAACGGTTGCCCGCCATTGCATGATCTTAAACTAAAGGAAGTTTAATGATCATGATATCGCGGGTGGGCGTCACGTGTATTTTCTTGGTGTTGTGTATTATGGTGGGCCCTTGAAGATGATGTGGAGGTGTTGTCAGCCTTTTTAAGGAGGACCATTCGATGATCTAACAGAAACAAGAGATCGATGGCGAAGATTTAAATTTATGTCAAATTGCAATTGAAGCCATTGGTGTGGTATGCGAGTAAGCTTTAATGGCGGACAAGACGTCTACGGGCCATTTTTCATAAAATTTAAGTGTTTAATTGTAGATTTCTTTCACCATTAAGGTGTGAAGGCATTTTTGAAGCTATCCAGAGCCAAAGATAGAGTTCTCAAAGCAACTACAGCAAGGGTTTGTTTTCCTATAGAACGTGAAATTCTATGAGTTATTTTATCACTGTTCTGTTTGAATGTGATTCTTGTGGAAAGCTATGTTGTGTTGATCAAATTTTTTCTGGATTAAGATTCTAGGGTTACTGTTTCTTTTAATTGTGGGAAATTGCAAAATTCCATTGTAATTTTGTTTTGGGTAGCCCTAGTTGTTCATAATTTGATCTTAGGAGAAGCCCTAGTTGTTTGAAATGGTGCCAACAAAACAACATTCTGGCCATATTGACTACTTAGAAAGAAACCTATATGATGATTTCCTTGACCGATTCCCTTTGTCAACCAATGACAAAAAGAGGGGTTTAGTTTTAATAAGAGGAACTGCCTTAGGTGAAGGATTGAGATACAAAACCTATAACATTGTGGATGCTAGGGTACCAATGACAGGTTTGGAATTGTTTAAAAGATGGTATGGCTAGCGGAATGCACCTCATCCTTTTTCAAATGGTTGGAGGTATGATATGGGAAAGCTTGTGGTACCAAATTTGTGTCTTGATATCGACCTCCTCAGGGTAGTGGCTACAAGATATGATCCTATCACAAGGATTATAAGGGATAATGATGGTGAGGTTTTACTGAATATAGATGCAGATGTGATTCAGCAGGTTTTTGATTTGAGTGAATATAGCTCATTCTTGGTCCAGATATACCTTGAGGAAATGAAGCAGGAATGTGCCAAAACATAACCTCTTTTCAGATCAAAATTGCTTCCCCCTCATCTAGCCAGCGCGGGCAGTTCAATGTTTCATATCAGCCCGACTGATCAGGAACCTTTCAAATTAAGTTTTTTTGCTGATCATTTCTTGGCAACTTTCTATTCACTTTGCCAAGTTTTAGGTTTCAACCCTAGTACTGTGATTCCCATTTCCTATATGTTTATGGGGGCTCAAATTCAGCATACCAATTTTTTTGTAATATATGACTATGCTTCTTTCCTTGCTGAAAGGATATATGAGGGTTTGCTGAACTTATATGTGGGGGACACTAGTACTCCTTTCTTTTGGTACTCCTTATTAATGCACATGTTATTGTATGAGAATGCTGATTTCTTCTCAAAGAAAATGGAGTTGAGGCGGGAGGTGAATGGAGAGAGATTATCGGTACAGGCTTGGAGTGTAAACCTGTCTTGCAACAAGGGAGGTGCTAGTTATGTGTAGTTTGATAACTATTTTTCTTCTAGGCTTAGGGCTAGACTAATGGTGAATGTGCCAAGAATTCCTGATAATTTGCATGATTTCCTCTGACCTAAAGAAAGAAAGCCTGATTTGAAGGTATGTCATAATTGGGGTGACATCATTCCATAGCCTATAAGAACTATCTTAAGGGTTTATGGCTTCCAAGGAGCTCCTCATATTCTCCCATACAATGTACCTTCAAGGATGGGATTTGCAGATGTCTTGTGGCAGCTGGGTTGCATCCATGAGGATAATTTGATAGGAAGAGGAAAAGGGACTTTGTTCCCTGATTATACTGTTGTTTCAGATTTTATATTTTCCAAGAGAGGATGGGTTCATTTTGATAGATATTTTTATGATTACCATTTGAAGAATGGATCTGTGAGGCAGCATGACCCTGAGGGATTCTTTGCTTTGTTCAAACAAAGAATTAAGGGTGGCAAGTTTGTCCATGTTTTCAAATTTCTTGAAGATTTGATT
>VDFB02206308.1:0-26774 GCA_007258455.2 Sequoia sempervirens
TGCAACAACTTTCCCTTTTGATTATTTTGTTGTCATGGCAAAGGAAGCATATGAGGTGTTTGGCATAATGATAAATAACCTAAGAATGAATGTAGCCCCTACTAGAAAGTTGATCCAGAAGGGCTCATTAATAGAGAAAAGATTAAAAGGGGAATCTCAGGGTATGGACCTCATACTTTCTACTTCAAAGAGGATGTGATAAGAAACTTGCCAACATTTGTTGTTGTCTAGGATAGAGAAAAGATTTGGATGAAGATTGTTGAGGTTGAGCACATGGCTTCTACCATGAACTCCTACTATGAAAGCCCTTATAAACATGTCACCGACAAATTTAGAAGGATGGAATTGATCCTCAGTGATTTTAACGACAATACTTTTCTGGAAAAGGTACAATAAGCAGAGCAGCTGTCAAAGTGCTTTGTAAGAGCATTTACTAAAAACTGGTGGTCAACCAAAGGAGCTCACAACATTAGAAGTGTAGTGGGGAATGTACAACAACTGTTATGGAGTTGCCTTCTGCAAATGTGGATGAAACACAAGGTGTTGAGGGGAATGTACAACAACTGTCTGCTGAATTAGTGCCTATTGAGCAAGGAGTAGAGCATGAATTTTTACATCCTGATGTTGGAGATGTGATGGAACCATTTGTTCCAAATGATAGGCTAGTACCTTGGGAAAATGATGAAAGCCAAGACAATGATGCAAGGGTTCTAGCTTGTGCCAAATTTCTAGAGGATGATTCTTTTGTGACAACCAGAGAATTCAGAGAATTCATTGCTGAGTTGAAAGCTCAGGAAACAAATGGTAGGATACAAAAGGCTTAGGAGGGAGTGGATCCTTCACAACAGGAAGAAGTCAGTAAGAAGACTGAAGAAGAGATTGTTCAAGAAATTGAGCAAATGAATCCTATGGAAGCTAGAAGATTGGTTAAAGACAGTGGGATGTTGGTGATGCTAGGATGGAACCTATCATCAATATTTGGTCTAGATGCAATCAGGAATGACCCAAATGCTATGGTGTCTAATGAGACTTTTGATGAGAAAACTTTTGGTTCAGGGTTTAGCCCCAGTTTACATGCACTAGCAATTTGGTCATTAACACCAGATTCAGGGAGGTGTAGACTCAGTAGAACAATGACTGGCCTTTCAGGAGATTTGATAATAGGAAGAGCTTCAGAGATGACAGCTCCACAGGCTGCAAGATTGTCAATGCACACGACTATGTTGAGCGTTGACACTGCAGAGATTTCTCAGGCTAGATATATGAAATTGTTGGAGAAGCACAACAAGTTAGTTGAAGAGTATAATAAAGTAAAAGCTACTGTGGTCAAGGTAAGTCAGAAGACCTTTCCTACTCCATCTAGTACTTCACAACAAGATAAAGATACCTTAAAATTAAGGATTAATGCATTGAAGATTGAGCTCCAAGCAACTAAGTCTGAGAAGAATAAGCTCCAGGAGAACATGAACAAGATTACAAAGGATATGGCTGAAGAGATTCTAGGCCACAGATTGACCAAAGCAACTGTTAAAGCAGAAGCCACATGGTTAACTTATAAAGGTACATGAGGCATTTGAAATGTTCCAACATGTTCAAGAGGTTTTCCAGAGCACTTGGAATAAATGGAGCAGTAGATTAAATAGTTTAAGGGAGATTCAAGCAAACGCAAAGGAAGACCTTGAAGCTCCAACAAATCTTCCAGACATAATAAGAGGAATTGAAATGATTGGTGAAGTCACAGGTTTCCATGAAAGAATTGGTGGGAAACTGCAAGGTAAAATCAAAGCCTTCAGGGATATGGAGGAACAAGGTGTGCCCAAAATCCTCAATGAAGATGGAACACTCAAAGAGTATGCACCATGGATTTCTTCAGGCATCAAACTGATACAGGTCCACAGATAACATACATTGATGATAAGTTAGACTTAACTGTGTTGAATGGTTTAATTGATAATCTCATCAGGATTCAGACAGACATGGACACCTTTGTGAAAGAAGCCAGAGTAGTAATTGATGCAAGGTATAATGCATACAATACAAAGGTGCAGAAATTATTGGATATCAGCTGGCCCACAGAGGACAAATACAAGAATTGGCTGGAAAAATATGTTGAATAAGCCAGAGGGATGGTGAGATGGATATAGAACATGGTCGAGTATAATACAGGTCTGGCCTTTGAAGTAACTATTTAAAAAAATCTATATACTCTCAATTTGAAAATACACGTGGTAATCCAGCCAAGTTTCTCTCTTTGCTTTATGTTCTCTTCTGCTTTCATGTTTCATTCTTTTGCTGAGTGAGGTGATGACGTGGAATTCTCAAACAATGAGGATACGAGTTCAATAAGCTTCTATAAGTTTTTTGTCTTTTTGTATTTCCCCCCATTTCTTCAAGTGTAAATATAACCGCCTGGGGGTTAAAATGAAATGAAATACTTTGAAATACAAATTGAAATGTAATGTGACCAGCCAATAGCCCGATGCTTGTTTGCTGCCTTGATCTTATAAAAGGGAATTCATGGCTATTGTGAAGGGGTCTTTGAAAATTTTGGTTGATCTCAGGTAGTTTTAGCAAATATTTTCATGAAGTGTAACAAGCATACGATGGATATAGAATTGCTTGCTAAGTCTTAGGTTATGAGTCTATATTCACAGTTAGCTTAAATGTTTTGCGACAATTGTAGCATTTGAAAATCAATAATGGAAAATTTCATGCAGATTGTCTCCTATGTATTTGTTCATGAATCAGTAATGAAATGATCAAGGATTATTTTATTGGTCTCCAATTAATGTGGTTGTATGTGTGTTTGCATTTCTGCTTCAATTCAAGTAGTTGATTAAAATGCTCTAATGCAGTCACTGGTTTGTGTGTTAATTCATAGGATCTTTAAGTATGTTCTGTCTGAAAGGTCTGAGTTATGAATTTGTAATGCGAATCCATAATAGTCTATAAATGTCGAATGCTTTTGTTGTTGCATTACAGTATGTTGTGAATTTGACCCCGTCATCCTAGGATAATGCACTGTTCTATGTATTAAGTGAGTTCAAATATATCTGATGAGCCGGATCATGTCAAAGAACAATTCATTTAATTAAAATCATACTCCAAATGATGATGGTTGTTGTAATTCTCGTTCAAATTTCCCATTCTCTACTCCAAGTTATAAAAGTGTAAGGGATTTGCCAATTCCTTAGAAATTGTCACTTGTCGAGTCGTAGATATGAAAATGTTCTTGCTTAATATGCAATGTAAATGGAAATTTTGCGAAGGAATGTTGTGACTTGTAAGTACATTGTGGGATCACCCTCTCGGGTCTTGCAGAACCCGAAGTGCAGGAGGAAAGTTAAATTGCTTTCTCTCGTTCGTTGGCCAACCCCTTTTAGGTTGCTAATCATTGGAATTGGCAAATCCATAGGCTTCCTTGAAGATCTGGTTGGTATTTAAAAGAGCCAACACACGACTCCAATGGAAATCATCACAATTACTGAATTACAAAATGTAGTTCATGAAACATGATTCAATGTACATTGCTCATCAATCATCAAAAGGATTATCAAAAAAATGATTGTGACTTGGATTTTCAGCGGCTTCAACTTCAAGATCATCATCATTTGAACCCAAAGCGGTTCCAGCACCATGTAGTATGTCATCATTATCATCCACATCATCCATAGTGGCTCTAGCAAGATCCTGAATGGTTGCATCCAAGTCAGCAGACCTAAGTGCTACATCCCAAAGCTTCGCTGCCCCCTGCTTGTATTGAGGACCCTTACGTGATAGAAGATGCAAATTGGAATGAATATACACCAAATCTTTAGCTCTTTTTGCACCCAACTGGTTACGCTTCATTGAGTGGATAAAGGAGTATGTACTCTGATTCCGTTCAGCAGCATAAGAGCTTGCAGCCTAGAGAGAAAACCAACAAAAGTAAAATTGAAAAATGCAAGATAAATTCAAGAATGTTAAGTGTTAAATTCTACAATACAAGTGGCAAAAAAAAAAACTTACTTGTGAGAGGATCTTGATTGCAAGAGGTTGGAGGTACATATAATCTTGACCATGGAGGTACCACCATGTAATAGCATCCATTTTGTATTGGTCTTTGACAATAGAAGGGGTATGATTTTTTCCTGAGATAAACAATCCAAATTCTTTCATAACACTTGTCTGCACTTCTGGATCAATGAAGAGTCTACTAAATGCCCTCTTATACCCATTAGCAACTTCAAAATCTCTATATGGCGGTATTCTCCCTGAGGATAGAAAGTACTTTTGTGGTATAGTACCTCGGAGATAGGGCATATGCAAGGAGGTGCAATGGTGTTGTCATCTTGTTCCAACGATGAAGAATGATTGCTTCCACCCTTTTGTAAAAGGTGTCTTCAGGATCATTCTCTCTCTTTTGTATTTCCATTTTTATTTTCTCCAACATTGTGTCCATGCTATCATAGACATCCCCCAAGCATGGTTCATCTGTATCAGCAAACCAAAGCATAGACATGATAGGTTCGGTGAACTCCAATACATAATTCACACGATCCCACCAATCGTCATCCAAGATCAATGCCTTGACCTTTTGGGCCCTCTCTGAATTTGATTGCTTCCATATACCCCATTGGTTGCTAATAACCATTTGATTCAATGCCTCTTTCACCTTCACAAGTCGTCTTAGAACAATTGTGTGAGATGCAAACCGGGTCTCAACAACCTAAGAACATGTTAATAGTAAGTTAATAACACATTTAAAATATGTAAATAATGCAAAAAATATTTATTCAATTATGTAAAACATGACATAAATGAAACTAAATAAATTAAATTTACCTTCAACAATTCCAATCTTGAAAAATTTCTGAAAATTGCTTGTGACATATGGTGGTTTGTCACAAACATCTGGATCTCCTCGGCCTCCTAGTATATTTCTTTCACCCACTCTATTTGGTTGCCAATTGCTTGCATCACCAAATTGAGGGAGTGTACGGTGCACGGTGTCCAAAAGATGTGCTCATATCTAGCCTCTATCAAAGCACCTGCAGCCCTGCAAACTTTTGCATTGTTTGTAATTACTTGGACAACATTTTCATTACCCACCATCTCTATGGAGTCAATGAGAATCCTGAAAATGAACTTTGCATCTTTCACTTCGCCTTCACAGTAAACCGCCCTCAAAAACATTGCCCCCTTGTGGGACATTGCAATAACATTGATCAATGGATGGTTTTTGCAATCTTTCCATCCATCGGAAACAATAGATACACGTATTTCAATCCAAGAATCTCTAATTGGTTTCAGTTGGGTCTCTATAGATACACTTGTTTCAATTCGAGAATCTCTAATTGGTTTCCGTTGAATGGAAGACCATTGGCATAGAGGCAACGTGCAATTTTTTCTGCAGTAATATCTCTTGCCTCCATTTTAAATGCCCTCTCCAATGGATCTCTCTTGCGGGTGGTGATTTGTGGTTCATCTTCATCTTCCATAGAGGGCATAGGCAAGAAGGGATGTTTGGAGGCCGTAACTGTCTGAGAGGGTAATGTGATTGTTTTTTTCTTTCCGAAACTATAACCACTTTGGTTTCCTTTTGCAATCAATTTGTCAGCATTTTCTTGTTCTTTTATAAATCCTACTATTTGTACAGTAGGCAACCCCTTTTTATCTGGGCCCTCACACATATTAATCCCTTTACCACCAGGGCCCATAAAATGAAGTTTCACTTGGTAATAAGAGCTATTATATTGTGCATTGCAAAAATTACACTTCCAAACAAACCCCCCACCTCCAGGAAGTTGTGAAATTCTTGTGGTATGTCTCCATAAAGGAGATCCTTTATCAATTTTGAATTTTTGACTTCCCTCCCCACCCACTGAACTTTGACTACTTGCCATTGTTGCAATCTATAAAAAAAAATGAAAAAAAAAAACTAGAAAAACTTCTTCAGAAACTTGAAAAAATCCATCAAAAAATTGAAACAATTCATCAAAAGACTAAAGAATAGGGTTTAAATGCATACCTTAAACACTTAAATCTCCTTTGTGGAAGCTATTTGGCACTCCACAATCAATCTCCTTCGAATACAATCACCTCCCTTCAAAATGCCAAGATGGAGAGAAAATATGGTGAGAGCAAAATGAGAGGTAAAAATGAAATGTATGTGTGTTTGAAGGCCTCATATAGGGCTGTTTTAGGGTTAGGAGGAAAAAAAATTAAAAAAAATAGTTTTTTAATCAAGTTTGGGCCCACTTTTTTTTGACTTGGCCTGTGGGTTTGCCCAGATTCGTGTTGGGTGCGCACAGGGTGCATGCCCAACACTGTGGGTTCGCATGGGTGTGCGGGTGTGCGCACCTTGGCGAACCCACAGTGCTGGGCGCGCACCGTGTGCACACCTAGCACGTACCTGCAGATGAACCCGAACTGGGTGTGTACCCGAACCGGGTTCGGGGCCTGCGGATACGAACCCTGCATCTTAGCTTTTTGCACATTGGTGAACTTTGAATGAATCTAGTCGATATTAGCTAGGAATAAATCCTTCCCCAAAACCAACATTCTCTTAGGGTTTTTGTCCTAGGGTTCCAACTTGAGCAATAGAGCCCAAACTCCACAATAGAAGATGAAAGTGCCAAAAGATATGAATTTCTCCTTTGTAATTCCCTTTTATACCGTCTTTTCAAACTTTCGAAAATTTATACTTTAATTCTCCCATAAGGTGACTTTATAATTATAATTTTTTTTGGACCCAAAATAAGTCACTTTAACATAAAATGTTCAACTTTACAAAAATATTTAATTATACTCTTATCATTAGGCCAAATAGCCTACGGGAATAAAAAATAAGTTAAGGGTTGTAATGTCCCCTTTTGGGATCGCCTTATATTTTGCCTTGAAATCACAATTCCAATGAAACCGATAGCAGATTGCAGTTAAAGATATAATTCATACTTAAAACTGAGATG
Source organism: Sequoia sempervirens (assembly GCA_007258455.2). Lineage (NCBI taxonomy): Eukaryota > Viridiplantae > Streptophyta > Pinopsida > Cupressales > Cupressaceae > Sequoia > Sequoia sempervirens. The sequence continues at coordinate 6,951 of VDFB02206308.1, forward strand.
ATGTAAGTCTGGTTATGGAAACCTGCAACCGTGTTAGATGAATATGAAAGACATAATCCATGAAATATATTTAGTTCTAAGTCTAAGAATGATTATATATATCAATACAATAAGTCCCAAGGATTATGTGGGCTCAACCATAATGAGGAGGACATGATGAGGTGCCCCAAGTATCCTCCCCTAGGCCCAACAACAAGACCTTATCCTCTGTGGCCTCATGTGGTCCTTAACCGATGGTCCTCAATCATCATCATGAGGTGGTGTACCTAGTGAGGGCTTTACACAGTTCTCCTCCATCATGCCAACCTCTCCTCTTATGATTGAAGACCTTTCTTTATTTACTTCAACAATTGATTCAATCGGGGAAAGTTGGGAGGCTGCAATATGGTGTCCTACTCACAATTCTCCTTTTTGCATAATAGGGTGTCCTACTCACAGTTCTCCCTTTGCAGTCCTGCCTCATCCCTTCATGGCCAATTATTGCAAACTAGGATCATATCACTGTTAATAATATTAGAAAATATATGCTACAAAATATGCTATTATATCAGTGTTTAATATCTATATTTATCTGACCAGGTGATCGTTGTCTTAATGTTCAAATGTTTATTGATTATCGGATTGAGTCAACTTGCTCTCCAATCGATATGTTCTTAACACTCAAAATATATCGTTAGTGTAAATCAAACAAATAAGAATCTATTATCCATATTCATACTAAAGAACCATAATTACTTTACAAGGCTCAATAATTGCTGTAAGCATCATTATTGCATAATCAAATATAATTCACATATTGTTGTACCCCAAAATTAAATTTTTTGTTACACTTATACATTTTGAAGAAATGAGTAAAAGTCTTGTTAAATCTGTCAAAAAGGTCAAAATTCGGGTGTGCATGTCTTGCATGAGGGATTAAAACGTGAAATTTCCAAAATCTGATGATCTGGGTCCGCTTAGAGCGACCTAATCTACAAAACCCAGATCTCAGTTTTTCATCCTTACTTTCTAGGAAAACTGCTATTTTTAGAAATTTCCTAAAAATTAGAACTTTTTTCTGGGTTTTTCTGGGTTTGTTTTAAAAGGGATACTGGCAAAACTTTCTAAAAAATAGAAAGTTGGTCCGTTAGGGTTTGAACTGATTTTGATTGGCTCAAAATACTTCCATATCAGGCTGGTGCAGTCAGAATCTCAAAAAGAGCAGTTTTGCCCTAGTGTGTCTATTATGTTTTTTCAGAAGCATATCAGGAGCTTCGAGGTTATCAATGGAGGTCAGTCAGCTGCCAAGCGTTAGATTCGACACTCAAGCATTGAGCAAAAGGTGAGTTGGTGAGCAAGCACGAAGAACGAGGAAAGAAGGTGAAAACTATGAAATTTTTTCTAACACTGCTTGTCATGGGCACCCCAAGAGAATAGAATTGCCCATCTTTTTAGAGATATTAAATAAAATTAGGGTTTAAGCCTCCAAGCAAAGTTGCTCAGTCTTCTTCTAGGTCTGTGACAAATCCAACAGTGCAGTCATCGGATTATCCATTCATCCGGGATTCAAGATCAAACAGGGAAGATCCAAATAGAAGTCAGAATGAAAAAAAAATGATCACCAAAATTTGACTAAGTCTGGGAACTTTGGGTGCCCCAGGTGCCTAGGGGCGCCCAGCTTTTTGAAGGGGCAAATCCAACAGTTAGGGTTTGCTGAAATACTCAATCTCTCCGGAATTCAGTCTGCTTTGCAACGAATATCTTTGTCAGGGCATCCGATTGGCCGATTTTCGACAAATCCAAATCGAGCGCAAGGTATAGGATAAAGATTCAAAGTTTGAAGATGAAATCGAATGAAAATTTTCCAAGTCTGATAAAGATGGGCGCTCTTGGAGAGAAAGGGTGCCCAAGCTTTTGAAGCTTTAAATCTAACTTTTTGGTAAAAGTGCCTCCAGAAGACCCCTTTCAGAATCTTCTCAGCTTTGCGACAAGCCCAACCATCAGCCAATCCGAGCTCCGGGTCACCAAATTTGATGAGATCATTTGTAGAAGAGAGTTGATGAAATGCTGAAAATGGCTAAGTCTGGTTAAGATGGGCACCCCTGGAGAGAAAGGGCGCCCAAACTTTTGAGCTTTGAAATGATTGAATTCGCAAATACAGCCTCCAAGATCACTTCGACTGAATCATCCAAGCTATCCAGTGAATCTGACAGTTAGTCAATCTGATCAGCGTAGCTCTCGGAATCAAGATTTCATCAGAAGATCAAAGGGAAATGAAGAAATTGAAAATCATGAAAAAATGGCTAACACTATGAAAGTTCAGAGCCCCTGGAGGAAATAGGCTCCCATGAATTTGAAGGTCAAAATGAAGTTTTCCGTCAAAGGCGCCTCCAAAACAATCTTCTCAGAATCAGTCAGACTACGCGATGAATCATCCAGCTCGTTCATCGGATCAATCTGGAAGCCGGGGATCGAGGTCAAAGTAGGGGGTCAAAATTGTGAAAATGTTGAAAAACTCAAAAAATGACTAACTCTGAAGCAAATGGGCACCCCTAGCCAAGAAGGGCACCCAACTTTCAATGCCTTGGTGAATTTTTCAAACTTTTCAAAAATTTCAAAATTGCAAGAGGATGAGGATGTCCAAGTTCATTGAACAGGCCAATTTTAGGGTTTTTGAAGATAAAAGCAAAAGAAAGCAGACCTATTTCAAACCCTAAGTCTATTTAACACCTCCCTTCAATGTGATTTTCATTATTTTTGCAGGTAGCATTCAAAGGAGAAAGTTGGAGCAGCAAGTTTGAAGTAATATTTCAAGATTCAAGAACTCAAGTTTGTTGATTCTTCATCAATTTTCTTTTAGACCAGCAGCATAAGGTCTTGCTTTTTCAAGCTTTTTCATCCAGAAGATCAAATTTTTCAAGAAGACGGCCAAGATTTTCAATTTTCAGCCATCTAGGTCTTGTTATCTCATTCTTCTGAAGAAAAATTTCAAGAAGTTCATCAAGTTGCAGCAGCTGCTTTTTGCTTTGCATGTCAGTGAAATCCTCAGTGCATTCAATTTTTAATCATCTGGGTCCTCTCAAAACAGTCTTCTGAAGAAAATCCATATCACAACTTTTTTCAAGAAAATTTCAAATTCTAGGGTTGGCTGCTTTTTCAATCAGCCATTAGTGTTTTTCAAATATAATCAACTGGGTCCATTTTTAATTGCATTCTGAACAAAACCTAGGTGCCAGCTTTTTTCGTGAAAAATTGAAGAAATTAGGGTTTGCTGTTTTTTCAGTCTAAAATCAAAATTTTCAGAAACGGACGATCTGGGTTGTCTTGCAACGAAATTCTGAGCAAAACCCATATCTCAGAAATTTTTTCAAAAATTTGTCCGTTGGAGGAAGAAAATCAGTATTCTAAAAATAGTAAGTTGGTCAAAACTTGTTTGAACCTAGGCGAGTTTACAGTCATTCTTCAAGGTTTCCGAAATGGAGTACACTCCCAATGATTTCAAGGTCAAATCAACTCTCTACCATGATTTCATCAAAACAGCTGAGACAGACTTGCATCATATCAAGCTGGTCTTTGATCTACACGCTTTGGAGAGCGCAGGCAACACTACCATCAGAAACTTGGGGCACTCTGGACTCCTCAAAGCAGCATCTATTCCTATATCAGTTCAGAGCCTCGAGTTCGTAATCGCTTGCATCAAGCATTACAACCCAGCTACAAGGGAGATCCAGTCAGTTGATGGCAGATTGATTTGTAGTTTGAAACCTGATGTGATCGAGAAATGCTTTTCCATTCCCCCTTGGCCTGAAAGTGTCACTATCTCAAAGGGTGAATGTGAAAGGATGTGGGAAATGCACAAGGACACATATAGCAAGAAGATTGCACATAGGTGGATGAAGGAGAAATATAAGACTTTGCCTAAGAATGTCGGGTGAGGGGAGTTCAGAGATGAGATTTCCATCATAATCACCTTGCTCAACAGGGTCACTGGACAAGAAGATGCTACCGAGTTTCAGCCCTGGATGTTCTACGCTATGCCCCATATCATGAAGAAGACTGAGTTCTATGATTGGCCCACCTTGAACAGTGATAGCCTTCATCAGCAGATAACGGAATATTTCCAGATTCATGAGTTCCATATGGTTTCTTACCTAGTCTACCTGGTGGCCTACCAAGGTCAATTCAGAGGGTTGAACACTGAGGGATCACTGAGCGTACAACATATCTACAACTACTTTCCTCAGTTGGAATTCACGAAGTCATTGCATCACTACAAGAGGGTGAATGAGGCTTTTCTGATGTACACAGTGCAGGACCTGGACAATGAATTGCACGTCCGTATCTCTTCAGTTGCCAGGGCAGCGATGGCGGAATGGGAAGATTGGTTCATACAATTTCCTACTTTCACCTATCTTAGAGTCTATGGCTATGCAGGTGCCCCACTCATGTTACCAAGGTACCCATCAGACGAAGTTGTCTTCATGGAGTTCTTAAGGAAGGCACATGATGTTCACGCATTCTTGAGGAATAGAAAGAAACCCGCCCTCAATTTTCCATTGGGACTGGGAATCTATACATGCAGGACAGTAGCAGATGCTAAAACAATGGGAGATGAGTTAGAAAAACTTGGTCTCAAGCCTTACAGCGAGAGACGATCTTATGACCCTCATGGTGTCTACACTGGCCGACTTGAGAGAAACTATGCTCACATATCTGCCCTTGAAGATTTTTGGGCCAATTGTACAGATGAGTTCGAGGTGCGGAGGTGTCGTTACAGTAGGCTCACTCTTCACCAGATGAAAGACTGTCTTTCAGAGGATATCGAAGGATTGTCAGATGATGATGAGGATGTGTTACTCCCGATGTATGCCCAAAAGGGATTGAAGATCAACCCCTTCCTCAAGTCAACTGGGCTAATAAGGAATCCCTCTCAGTCGAAGAAAGGACGAGGCAAGTCCTCGAACATAGCAAGGTCTTCCTAGTTCTTAAAAGGAAGAAATCCATACCAGCAGTAGAGCCGCCAAGGGTACAGTCATCACTTCCCTCATCTTCTAGAGCACAATCAAAAGGGAAAGGCGTAAGTCAGTCTCAAGATGGTGTGAAGGGCAGCAGGTCAACCAAAAATGTAAGGAGGTTAGACTTCTCAGGCATAGTCATACAGGAGCCATCAACGGTTGAAGCAAAAGCTCCTCCAGAAGAACCTATACCTCAGAAGGAGACAGAAGAAGCTCCCTTAGCACATGACTCCATACCACTGACATGGTCTTCACCAATCCACATTGACCTTGATATTGAAGATGATGAAGAAATTGCAATTGTACATCCTATGGAAGTTAGTAAAGATACTACCGTATCTTGGCTTGAGAGCTCCTTGGGAAGGGTAAGAAGAAGACCTTCATATTAGGTGAATTTTGATGACCTTGATAACATCTATCAGGAACCTCCTAAGAAGAAAGCAAAGAACCAAGTTCACTTTGATAGGAATCCGGATGGTGAGATAGTCTTGGAGACTGCATTACCCCCAGAGGACAAAAATAGAGATGAAGTTGAGATGGACGACTTCGTGATGGTCAAGGCTAATCTTGGTAAGAATACCAGACATGCAGATGTCAGTGTATTCAGAGTTGTGTCTGAAAGCCTTCAAGAAAAAGTACTCAAGGACGAAGAAGACAAAGCAGCCCTTAAGGCTGAAATACAGCAGCTCAGGCTTTTGATTTCTAATTTTGTCCAGGGTACTTAACAGGCGATCCAGCTGCTGCCCCAGGTTTTAAAGACACCAACTGATCATCATCAGTTAAGACAATTGGTTATTTGTGGGAAATAAATTGAAGAGTGGATTGAGAGTTTCATTGTCAGAGGAAAGGAGATCTTGGCACAGATGTTTCAGTTGAGAGAAAATGCTCATGAGCTACGTCAAGGTATCCAAGGGTTTGAACAATCAGTGGCTGAAGTAAAACCAAGGCATGAAATCATCATTGCTGATTTAGATACAACCTATGGTTCAACGACTTCAAAAGAACACAAGAGGCAGATCCTTGCTTGGAGAGAGCGTCATGGCTTCAAGGTTAAAACTTACAAGAGGATATCTGACGAGTTTATTGCCTACAGACAAAGGGTGATCGAAGCTCTTCTTTTCATCAATGAGTTTGCCACAGAGATTCCTTCTCGGTACAGTCTTGAAGATGGTTCTTACGTCGGGTTAGATGAAGTGCAAGCTGAATTTCAGAGTGTTGTTCACAGTTGTGATAGCAGCAATACAGTTGGTGGCAGAATGAATCACCTTGCCATGATGTCATCAAGATTTGAAAAAGCGGCCAATAAGGTTGAAGATTTCCTGAGATCAATTGCAAATGGAGAAGATATCTTGGAAAAACGCAGCTTTGCTATTGATGGGATAGATGCACTGAACCGGGACACAGTTTACTACTTTTTAGCGGATGTCATTGAGATTTGAAATGGCTTTCATCTGACTTTCTTTCTTTTTTTTTCTATTCTTGGAACAATTCTTATCCATTCCTTGAAGAAAGAAAAGAAGATAAATGTAATAGTTGGCGTTTCCACTTTTTACGCTTTCTTGGGTGTTAGATGTTATCTTCTTTCTAGATTTAGAAATAAAGTGGCTTGCTTTGACAAGCCTAAATTCAACAAAATTTTAGGGTTCCTACTCCTGCAACATATAAATAAACCTTTGCTCATTGAACAACACAACCATGCTGAAGTGATAACAAAAGCAGCGGAGCTAAGTGCAGCTATTTATTATTGATTGTTGTTCAATTGTTTATAGTAATTGTTGAGTCTCTCTGTAACAAGGTGTGTAATTCTGTTCTATTATTAACAGAACAAGTTTGCAAGCCTCTTTAGCTGCAAGCTCTTGTTCGAGCATGTTTGTAGTAGATTTTTGTTCAGTTTGAGAAATAAATCATGAGCCTCCTTTGCTTGTGGTATAGCAAATCTCAGTTCATTGTTGTATTTATGCTTTTGTGATCTTAATTTCAGCTTACATTGAAATGTGTAGATGTATGTTAGAAAGAGTTTATTGAAGCACTTTGTCGGAAAATCAACCTTGTTCATTTCTAGTTTCTCTTGTTCTGCGTATTACTTGAGAAGTTAGAAACGTCTTTAGCTTAAGTTATGTTGTACCCCAACCAAATTTTTTGCTTCATCAAGGCATTTTGCTTAAAACAGTCTAAACTTTGCTAAAATGATGTAAAATACAGTTTTGGGCAATATCAAGCATGGAGTTTTTGTCAATATTTTGTCAGTCGAAGTCAGTTTTATTGATCAGAACCTGAAGCAGAGACTCAGAATGGAGCTTTTCACGATGGAGGAGCGTCTCATGATAGCATTTCACGTTGCGCACGGTCATTTCAGTGGTCAAGACAGAGTTTTTAGTGATTAAATTATGAAGTTTCTCGAGGAGAAAAGCAGAGAAAGCGCAATTGTAGCCGGGCGCCTTCTTTTGAAGGTCAAGATCTTGTTGAAAATATACTCATAAATCACGATTCAATCTCTTGAATTGAGTGCAGGACCAATGAGCCTTTATCTGTGAGCTTCCAGGAACCCATGACTCCGACAACTAAGCGTGAAGTTGAAATTTCAAGTTTCACATTGCAGAAACTTGTCATTTTTTCAATAATGGCCTTTGTAGCTTGAGGGCGCCCATCTTAAAGAGGGGGTAGATCTTGGTACTTCTGGTAGCTGATATAGTCAATCTCTTCTCGACTAGTCTGCTCGTCCAATGAGATATCAAACGCAATCATCCGAGTCCCAGAGCTCCGACAGCCGACATCTGAAGATCAGCTTATAATGGAGTTTTCACATCACAGAGCTTCTTCATTGCATTTCAAGCGCAACTATAGCTCAGGGGCACTGGTTAAAATGACCCTTAAGATGGCAAAATTTGCAGACAAAGTCTTCCTGACATCAGTACTACTCTAGTCCAGCTTTGCGTTGCATCATCTTGCCTGTCGATCCGACATTCCAGGTGATCGTGGCAGAGGTTCTACCAAGCACGTAATTTCACGGGTGGACCAACATAAAATTTTCATTGTATTTCTACAGTCCAGAGGTGCCTAGCCTTTAGGCTTGTCAGATGAGGTCGTTCACGTTCGAAGTCTTCACGAGACTTGAGCGTAATTACTTATCATTCAACGAGCCCGAGCCATGTTGCTTGAGGATTTGTAAGCGCTTCGTCTCACGTCTTGAGTCTTCAGCGAAATGCTGAAAAGTGAAGACATCCGAGAAAATGGCTAAGTATGGACGTATGTACTAAATAAAATACGCCTGGCATTTGAGGTCTTAGAAGCAGTTTTCTTAGCCGTCACCTCTAGAGGCGTCTAACATGAATCTTGTATACGGTATCCCGTTAAAACAAGCATTAAACAGATCGGATTATCAACTCGGATATCGGTCAAAATAGAACTCCCATTTGAGAGTTCAACTTTCGTCAAAATGGTGCCAGTGCAATTGAAGGCCAGGGGCGCTTTTACTTTTGAGGCCCTTAATGAACTTTTCAGATGTCATGCGTACAGTCGTTGGATGAAGAATGTCTCCAGTCATGCAGTGAGCTTGATTTCTGTCGTGAGGGGTTCAACATTGTGAGTAGGCGTTTGAAGTGTCAGGATGGCAGTTTAGAATAGTTAAGTCACGAGACTAGTAAATGAATTTAATCAAGAAACCTAATTTTGATTGTTAAGCGATGGATTTTGCAGTAGTGTCTCCCGGTGACATTTCTTCCTTGTTCGATGGAAGCACTACGATGAATTCTCCGGCTCGGGTCTTAGCATCTCTCGGTCTTTTAGAAAATGGAGTGTGAAGATGGCCAGTCATAGCTTTGTCGTCGGCTATAAAATAGGAAGTTAATAAAAAGTGCAATATCTTGAGGAAATGGACGCCTATGAGCTCAGATGATGACTTTTTGGAATCGGTGAAGTCTAACGGTGAATCCTAAAGCTTCATTCAAATTGTCAACTGAAGTTAAATAATATTTAATATTTATTTTGCATATTTTGGCATTAAAATGGCGAATCTCTAAAATTGATGCCTTTGCAAATTGCATGATGAATATTAATTTATTATTATTTATTTCCGGACTCAGTGTTAGTATCAGTGTAACTGAAAGGGGTCCAATCAAAAGCCTTCTATTTTCAGCTGAGGTTTTAAATCTTGCAGTCAACAAGTTGGTGCAAATTTTCTCTTATTTAAACGTGGCACCTTCATTTATTATTCACCAAGCTTCAAGAGAAATTCGTTTTTCTTAAGAGAAATTCATATTTTTTCAAAGCAAATTACATTATTTCTTCAAAGCGAAAGCGTATCTTCAAAGGCAAATTAAGTATTTTAGGAGCAAAGTAATTTTATGCAAACCAAAGGCAAATTCTTCATCAACAATCATTGGCGAAGACATCAAAACATTTTCTTTGCAAGTACAAGTCAGAATTATCAGCAAACTTCAGACAAGATGGCAATTTTAGCAGAAGCAGAGCACTAAAAACTTCTTTCTTACTGTCTTGATTCTTCTTCTCAAATCTTAAATTCTTCCATGTTGAAGAATTGTGACTTTTAGCAAAATAAATCCATACGGGTTGATTAGAATAACCCGTCGAGGAAAACCCATGTATGAAATTTCCGGGGAAAAATTTACTCGAGCATCGATCCTCGAGGCTCTAATTTTCCTCAACTAAAATTCCTTGCATGGTCAAGTAGAAGTCAAATTTTCGCAAATCTGACATTCTGGGTTGTCTTAGAATTTTTTTTTGGACAAAACCCATATCTCAGATTTTTTCGTGAAAATTGCCCTTTGATAGGCTATTTTTAGCCTCAGCAGGGTATTTTTAGTTTTCCAGAAAAGTTGTCAGAATATAGCCGTGTTCATAGTCAACAGGCGAGTTTTTCAGAGTGTAGTTCATGCAAACTGAATTCATGATTTCATCAGAAAAGTTGAGACCGATTTGTATCAAGTGCATTCAGAAGATTAACAGGCGTAGTCACTCAAATTCATATGGTTGCATGCCTCGTATAGCCGATTGTCTTCCAAAACCAGTTTAGAGGGTTGATATTGTTGGAATTTTGCATATGCAGTAAGTTCATTTGCATTTCTCACAAACAGAGTGTGCGCAGTCAAATCTCGCAGTTTTGTCATGCAAAAGTGTCAGAAGCATCAAGCTGTAGAGGAGATAGTCGCCATCACTTCAGTTACGGAGCCGTCAAAGTTATGAGTCAGTGAAATGCTAGTTTGAGTGTGCAAAGATTGCTCAAGTTGCTGACATTCAGATGCTGATGCAGTTAACAATCTTGTTGAGGGATTGGTTGCTCGAGATCACAGCCAGTAGACTTCAGTTCCCACCTCTCAGAATAGACGTTACACACAGGAGTTAAACTTGGCGTTACCTTTTCAAGTTAACTCGCTGTCACATCTCATGCATATCTATTCTGAGATCAGCTTTATTTACTTGGTGTTTTATTTAGGTTTTACGTTAACTGATGGTAGTGTTCTAGTTAACATGCTTTCAATAAGGACGTGCATGCTTGCACATTGTCCATTTAGGTTAGATGTACCGGTTAACTGATGGTAGTTTTCCAGTTAATTGTATAGTTTACTTTATTAGGGTTTAGCAATAAATCTTGCATGCATTGCAAGACTGTAGTTGACTCGAGGTGATTTTAGGGTTCCCTACACCTTTCGATGTCTATAAATGAGAGCTTTTGCTCATTTGTACATAACTTTTGCTTGAGAGAGAAATATATGCTGCACCTACACTTGCCCTCAATATTGCTCTTTTAGTATTTGTTCATGTGTCTTTACTAATACGATTAAATGTTATGCCACATAGGGTTTCATGCGTTGTAATGAATTCTCCATAGTTTAGATAAATCTGTTTTTGTGCGTCTTACTATTATGATCGAATTGTTATACTATACATAGGGTTTCTAAATAGGTTGTAATGGTGAATTCTTTCCATGGTTAGAAATATGTTTTGTGCTTAATAAACATTCAGTTGAGTGATAGTTGCACCTCCTTGCCTTCAAGTAGAGAATCTGCACTTGGTTATGGGTGTGTTTGTGGTGAAAAATAAACTAATTAGGATTGAGATGATGGGTCGCCACCTTTCAGCTAATGAGGAGAATCATTATTCAGTTTATCGTGTGATGTTATTACCAATAAAACTTGTCTAGATTGAGGTGATAGATCACGCCACCTTGCCTTCAAGTTGAGAATCTACTTTTCGTTTATGATACGATAATCATCACGCTCCATTTCCTCATGCTCTGTTTTCTTGAGGAAACTGGATAGATTTAAAGTAGTTAGCTTAGTTGTAGTTAATGATCTGTGAAACTAGAAAATCCTTAGCTGCAACGTTCTTGGTTTTCTTAACCTTGTGCCTCTTCCAGCTGAGAACAAAAAGATAGGACTTAGATTACTTTTCTTTTCCACGCATTCCAGCACTACGAGGGAGCTTCCCCTCCTAATTTGAAGAGCACTCATTACGCAGTGTGCATAGCTGTCCGTACAAACTTGCACTCCAGAGGTGTTAGTTTTTACGCCAACAAGTTAGTCGTAGTTGAAGTTCTTAAATCAAAAAATCTCAGTTGCGGCGTTTGTGTTTTATAAACCTTGTGCTCTAGCTGATCAAAAAGATAGGCAACTTAGTTTTTAGTTTACTTTCTTTTAACACCATTAGCAAGAGGGAGCTTCCCCTCCTAATTTGAAGAGTAGTTTTACTGTGCATAGCTGTCCGTTTCAAATTCACATTCTAGAGGTGCGAATTTAAATGCCAACACATATATATTCTATTATTTTTAACTTACTTCCCTTATTGATTTATTATTCATCTTCACTATACGTATTTCTTCTTCCCATTCTAATTGTATCATATTAATGTATCTGCTGCTATGCTCAAGAAACATTCCTCTTTCCGTCCTTATTCCTCATTCATATATCTGCCTCCATTATATTTCTGCTGCTTTTTTGAGTGTGACTTTATTTCTTCTTCTAATACTTTGTTGCTTGAATAATGGGTGTATTTTCTGTCGGTGATGGATGTTCTGATATTCAGATGATATTATGTTTTTGATGATCCCTTGACATATTTTAATATTCCTTTTATATTACTCCTTCATGCCTCTTTGGTTAGAGGATGCGATCTTTTCTAAAGGAGATGTCTTTATAAGGGAGGCGTCTCTTTAAGACTCAACGCTGTCCTTTAATTAATTATTAACTAATCGCTGTTGATACATCCCTGGTAATTGAATTTGCTGCCCTTAATATATATATAAAATTTAGTTTGTTCTTATTTCCAGTCGGCCTTGGTGTTGATCATAAGGAGCAGGCCAGCAATGCAAGGTTGGTCCATAATAGGAGGAATTAATTAATTTAAACACTTCAAAGTGGGCGCCACAATGAAGGGGGTTGGCCCAAGTTAAGTTTAACTCAATTTATTCTATCTTTGCATTTTATTTTATTCGCCCAGGCTGAGTGCTATGGAGGGGGCATGACAGTCCGCCCTGCCCAAGATTGCTTGTCCTCAAACAATCACAAACTAAGATTTGTAACTAAATATTGCTCCTTTTTGTGATGATATTAGCTTGAATTGTGATACTTTGATAGGAATTGGAAATTCTAGACCAAGTGATGATGGTTTTGGTTATGTTTGACCCTATATCATTGGAGAGTAATTGTTAGTATTCTTTGCCTCGATTTACTATTGATAAGGTTAATGCTATCCTCTAAAGATGAGGACAATATATTGTCTTATGTACTGTTATTTTCCAATATCTGTCAACAACAAAACCAAGATTTTGGCAAAATTTGTTACTTAAGACAAGTTTTCTCTCATTTCATCACCGCAAAGATACAAACTCTTCATTTCCCTTTGTTGAAATCTAAAATTATGATGGACTGCATGAATATCAAGATCCCACTCCTTTGTGTCAAATCACTTTTGCATTTGTGTAAAGGACCTAGATATTTGAATGATAATTTTCCCTTAGATAAAGTATGTTTCATTTTGTGTAAACACTAAAATAAAGTTTGAGGCAAGTTTGTTTCTAATGAGGAGCTTATAGTGTTTTAGTCAAACATCTATCATTCCCATGAGTAATTAATACTTAAGTACAAGTTAATGGGATTGATCAAATCAACCAAAAGGATGTATAATAGTTTAGCATTCCTAGCAAGCAATACATCCTTAGTAGGTCCTCTAACACTTGGTTCACCCTTTCAGTTTGTCAATGCGTTTCCGGATGATATGCGGAACTTATGTTCAATTTCTTCCCAAGTGAAGAAAATAAGGTCTGCCAAAATCTAGATGTCACACAAGCATCCCAACTTTGCTATAGATAGTATTGATGCTCCTGATAGAGATACAGTTTCCCGCTTTTTGGTGGTTTGGTTGAGATTTAAAGCAACAGTCATCTAGAAGCTTTCTTCCAGCTTTCTTTCTATTCTTGTCTCAATTCTTATCCACTCTTTGAAGAAGAGAAAGTAATCAAGATTGTAATAGTTGGCATTTCCCTGTTTTTATGCTTGCATAGGTTGTTAGATGCTTATCTTGTTTTAATTTTAGAAATAAAGCTTGCATGTTTGCAAGTATTAGTTGTAAAAGCAAGGAGATGTTAGGGTTCCCTACTCCTCTGCTTGTGTATAAATAAGGGCAGCCTTGCCCATTTTTCTTTAACGGTTATTGTAATAGCAAATTGCTGAGCGTATTTTGCCTGCAAGTTGTTGTTGTTCAGTTTCATGTTCACATAGTGTAAGAGCAAGCTTGTATGCCTCTTTAGTTGCAAGATATTGTTCAGTGCATGTGTCTTGTGTCAATGTATTCTGGTTTGATGGCTAAATTGTAAGCCTATTTTGTTCCAATCCTGCTGTCCCAGAAGTGTAATCTTTTGTTCTTGAGATTTGAGAAAATAAAGTCTTGTGCCTACTTTTCCTTGATATAATGTCTCAGATTTCCGTTTTATGTGTTATGCTTATATGATCTCTATTTCAGCTTGCATTGAAAGTAAGTAGATGTGCATTGGAAGAAAGTTTATTTAAGTATTTATATCAAAGAATCCTTCCTTGTCCATTTCTAACTCTCATGTTTTGCGTTTACTTGAGTAGTTAGAAACGTCATAAGAGTAGGCTTAGTCGTAGTTGAACTTCTAAAAGAGAATCTCAGCTACGACACTTGAGTTTTACAACCTTGTGCTCTTAGCTGAACAAAAAGATAGGAAAATTAGTTTTAGTTTACTTTCTTTAAGCAACATCAGCAAAGAGGGAGCTTCCCCTCCTAATTCGAAGAGCAGTTAATCTGTGCATAGCTATCTATTTCTAATTCCCATTCCAGAGGTGCGAATTGAAACGCATATATATATATATATATTTGTATTTCAATATTTGGTTATTTCTATGTTCTATTTTGGGGACATGACAAACAGAGGGGTTTCTTCATGACACAAGTGTCTCCATGATCCTCTAGGTTAATGTAGCGGATGGGTATGTTTTATTTATTAATGAGGCCACACTTGTTGGTTTGGTATTGTAACAATTAGTTGATTCATGCAAGGATTGAAAAAGCTATCAAAGTGTATTTGGTACAATCTTTATTTATGCAATATATGGGTTCACCTTGTTCAATCATGGATTACTATGTAGACTTTGTTATGGATGCTCTTGATTTGATAGAGGAATGTGTTTGTTTAGTCATAGAGCCTAGTTTATGGTTCATGAAAGCTCTCGTGCTTTCCGTATTTTTCATTAACATGTGTTTGTGTGAGAAATCTGAAACTTGACTCTAGTGCCGAATATGATCAAGGCGTTGGTTTAATGTTACTTGTCCACCACCAAATTAAAAATATGATAACATCTTTTTATGTTTTTTGTGGTTTAGTTTCTTGCTATGCTTGCATGCACTAATCAGTTTTAGAACTTTGCTTACACCTCAAGGGAGTTATAATAGAATGAGATCTTGAGAGATTTATGCATATAGGATTTCTGTCCACCTTATAGCCCATTGCTTGAGGAATTTATATATTTAGTGAGCCTGTGCTAGATAAATATCTAAAAGGACTGTAATGATGAGTTTGCAAGGTGTGTGTATGAAACTTAAGGGGTTTCTTTTGTGGTGAACAAAACTTGTTAGATCTTAGGGTACACTTGCACGTTTATTCATATTTGTTGTCACTTGTTAGTGAGGTCTAGCAGGCTTGCTCTTGATTGCCATTAGGGCATTGTAGTCAAAGTCTAGTTCCTATTTCTTTATTTCTCTTTAATTGTCTTGTGTTAAGACCTCAAGGGAATACCCCCCTAGGTTTTGCGGAGTTTGAAGAAGAAGAGGATATGCCCTAATCACATGCATTGGGCCAAAGCTGTCCTCTCCTTGTTGATGTGTCATTTTTTCAAACTGAGATACCTTGTTCTCCTTGTCTCACTTTGAGTATGGTGCTAGAGGAGAGGGCTTGTGATTTTGAGAGCCAATAGACTCTATTGGGGGATAAGATACAACAGGCTGAGCTTGCAAGCAAAAGATCTTATCATTTCCTAACTAAAGACTTCTCATCTTGGTTGATAAGGTATACATTAGATCATGGGGGAAGGCAAGGCTTCTTGATCCTACATTTAGATACCTCCACAAGAATATACAAGCGAAGGTTCATCTTCACCAACAGTTCAAAAGCTCATAAATATCTTTGCAAGAAATCAAGATCTAGATAAAGAACCACTTCAATCAATGGGTGACAATGCCTGTGACAATCATCCACCTCCGCTTCCTTTACTGTGTGTTTTAAACCAAATTTTTTGCTTCATCAAGGCATTTTGCATTTTAAAGTCTAAATCTTGCTAATTTGATGTAAAACACAGTTTTGGGCAATGTCAAGCATGGAGTAGTTGTCAATAGTTTGTCAGTCAAAGTCAGTTATATTGAACAAAACCTGAAGCAGAGACTCAAAATGAAGATCTTCACGACGAAGGAGCATCTCATGACGACATTTCATATTGCAGACGGTATTTTCAATGATCGAAGCAGAGTTTTTAAAGATCAAATCATGGAGATTTTTCAGAGGAAAAGCCCAAAAGCACAAGTATAGCTCAGGGGCGCCCAACTTATTGAAGGTCAAGATTCTGGTTAAAATGTTCAAGCATCCAGTCAATCTCTTCAGAATTAGTCTGGCTATCCGTTGAGCTATCCAGCGAGGCGTTCCGAGAACCACAACTCCGGCAAATCGCGACAGAAGTTAAAATCCTAAATTTTAGAGATGAAATTTGTCTTTCCAGCGGCGCCTCTGGCGAGGCGTATCATGACGGTAAAATCTCGGCCGATTTTATTTTGAATCGCGGTCAATTTGTTTACAACCGGTTGCTTATCGGCGAATGTCAAAAGCGAAGTCATCGGAGCTCTCGAGTTCGGCGTGATGCGTCAAAGATCAGCTTAAATGGGTTTTCATGTTTGAGCTTCTCGCGTTTGTTCCCGGTCTGAAATGCAGGGCGGTATTACGGTTTAAGACCACCGGATAGCCATTCGCGGAGCCGAGAATGCTGCGCAGCATGGTACGGCATTTATCGACTGGCAGCGCGTCATTGACTTAATGCGATCAGGCCGTTCACAGTGCTGGTGGTGGAGATTCTACCAAGCACGTAATTTTTACGGGCAGACCATCAAATGATTTTCAGTGTATTTCCACAGTTCAAGGGCGCCTAGCCTTTAGGCCTGTCAGATGAGCCCGTTCGCGTTCGAAGTCTTCACGACTATTGAGCGTAATCAATTTATCTTTCCAATGAGCATAGCCGTCAGCCTTCAGCATTTGGCAGTTGCTCGTGCGTGCGAGGTCTTTGGTGTCATACTACAAAGTGAGGATGTCCAGAAAATGGCCAAGTTTGGTAGCGGTAAACATAAATAAAATACGCATTGGAGTTTTTGAGGTCTTAGAAGCAGTTTTCTTGCCTCAATACCTCCAGGGACTTCTCTTGAGGGCCCTTCTAGCTGTCCGTTAAAACAGATAGTGCCTGAATCGGGTCATCCCAGCTCCAGATGTCAGAGGTCAAAGTAGGGTACTCGGATGGAAGTTTGATTTTCGTCAAAATAACACCAGTGCAACCTAGAGCCAGGGGCGCTTTTGTTTTTGAGGCCCTTAACACAGCTTTCAGGTGTCATAGATACAGTATTGGATCTGAGAGATATCTCGATCATGTCGCGATGCTTAAATCCGACCGGCCAGGATTCCACCCGGCCGGCCGGTATGCGAAGTATCGACAGCGGTTTAGAGAGGAAAAAATAGCTAAGAAATCTGGAACCGTGGTATTATTAGGTGCTGGCGCAGGGGTTAAGCGATGGATTTTACGGTGGTGTCTCCCGGCCGGACATTCTTCCCTTGTTGATGGGCTTTTCTGATGAATTCTTGAAACGATCTGACATCACCGGTCATCCCGAAAATGAGTATGTCAGTTGGCGATTATTGAGAGTGTGAGTTATTAAATAGGGAGTTAGTAAAAAATGAAGTATCTTGAGCAAATGGGCGCCTATGTGCTTAAGAGATGACTTTTCAGAATCAGTAAAGTCAAACGATGAATCTCATAGCTTCAACCAGTTTGTCAACTGAAGTTCAAAATATGCTTGTTCAGAAATGGTGATTTTCTATTTTTAGCGCCATTGCATGATAATAAGTATTTTATTATTATTTTCAAATTTGAACTTCTAGTCAGTGGCAGTTGAACTGAAAGGCAACCAATCAGAGGATTTCTATTCTGGTTAGGGTTTATGAATTCTTGCAGTCACAATTCAGTGCGAATTTCCTCTTATTTAACATGGCGCAAGCTTCATTGTTGATCACAAGCTTTCAAGAGAAATTCGATTTTCATTAAGGGCAAATTCATCCTTGAGTGAAATTCGTGATTTTCAATTGCAAGTTCATATCTTCAAAGAGAAATCGAAGTTATCAATTTTCAAAGCAACTTCAGAGAATTCGAATTTTGTTAAAGGAGATTCATATTTAATATTCAAAGGCAAAATCGTAATTCCTCAAAGGCGCAAAATTCAAAGATAAATTCGTGATTTCTCATAATTTCAAAGGCGCACTTTCAAAGCAATTCGCAATTTCTTGATTCTCAAAGGCGTATTTCCTTGATTCTTAAAGGCGTATTCAATTATCAAACAAATCAAAAGGCGAATCCTCAAATTCAAATCAAATTATAAAATTCGTATTTTCTTCAAGGAAATTCGAATTTCTTCATATTTAAAAAGGCGCAAATTTCAAGAGGAGAAATTCGTGGTTTTCAATTCCAAGGCGAATTCTTCCAGTTCAGAGGCAAAATCTTCATCAATTCACAGAGGCGATTTTTCCTAACATATCTTTTTGCAAATCAAAGTTCACAATTGTCAGCAATTCAAAGAAATCTTGGGCGATTTTCACAGAAGAAGGCTTCAAAAAACGTCTTTTTCATCCTTTCAATCACAGATTTCTCACAAAATACAAATTGCATGTTCCTGAAATTGGCGAATTTGGCAAGTCTCAGTATCTGGATCATTCTTATATAGTTTTCTCGAGTTAAATTTGTGCGTTTGATTTTTCATGAATTTTTAGCTTCAGAACATTCGTTCTCGAATTGCTAATTTTCTCAAGTGGAAAATCTTTGTACAATCAAGTAGAAGTTGAATTTTCGCAAATCTGACGTTCTGGGTTGTCTTAGAATTCTTTTCTGGACAAAACCCATATCTCGGATTTTTCACTGAAAATAATTCTTCGAAAGGCTATTTTTAACTCTCACAGGGTATTTTTAGCTTTCCAGAAATTTTGTCAGAATATAGTCAAGTTCACAGTCAACAAGCAAGTTTTCCAGAATGCAGTTCACTCAGCTCGAATACAGGACCAAAACCGTCCTTACCCATGATTTCCGCAGGTTGGTTGAGACAGATCTTCACAAAGTATTACCAGAAGTAGTGCTAGACCCGGTTAAGATCAGAAGTTCAATCATTCAGAATATTGAGCAGTCTGGTTTACTAGAGGCCGCTTCCATACCTATCTCCGTGCACTGTATTGAATTCGTGATGTCTTGCATTAAGCATTACAATTCTACTACTCGTGAGATAGTGTCAGTTGACGGACGGGTCATTTGCAGTCTCAAACCTTTGGACACCGAAAGGAGTTTTGGCATTCCTCAACACCAGAACAGCCTAGTTGTTTCTATGGAGCAGTGTGCGCAGGCATTTGATGCTGATATAGACAAGTGTCAGAAGAAGATGGCAGAAAGATGGTTAAAACAAGCAAAGAACAGATTGCCAAACAATGTGGGTCGCGGTGAATACAAGGATGAGTATGCGATTCTAATCACATTCCTGAATCGTGTCTCAGGTCAAGAACATGCAAATGTTTTCCAGCCTTGGATGTATTACATTATTGGTCGCATCATTTCTGGGCAGGAGCATTATGACTGGGCATCCTTCATCAGTGACATTCTCCACAGGCCGATCACCGGTTTCTTAGTTGCCCATGAGTTTCACATGTGTTCATATCTCGTGTACTTGATCGCTTATCAGGGTCAGTTCCGAGGACTTAACACCGTGGGCATCCTCAGTGTTCAGAAAGTTTATCAATATTATGATCAGCTTGAGTTCACCAGAGCTGAACGTCATTTCAAGCGTGTTCACGAAGCTTTTTTGACTTATACAGTGAGGAACTTGGACCGGGAATTGCATGTTCGTATCTCGGCAGTTGCTAGGGCAGCGATGGATGGATGGGCGGATTGGTTTATTCAATTCCCAACATACACCTACATCCGAGTTTACGGCTTCACAGGAAATCCAGCTATGCTTCCGTTATCCGCCGGATAAAGACAATCTTCAGAATTCCTAAAGACAGATGCATGAT